>JBAMJV010011782.1:0-30000 GCA_037951105.1 Echinarachnius parma | reverse complement strand
CAGTGCATACCTTTTCATCAATGGTCATTCGAATTCGCGAAAGGCCGTTGACAGTTGGCTGCACATTCGCGAATTCGAATGCCCATAAATGAACTTCTGTGTCTATTCACGAAAGCGTGTGCGCATGCATGAATTCGCATGCACTTATTCGGAATTTGGAAGACCGATACCAACGATTACGCGGCAACGCGCGAATTCGAATGACCCTAAATGAATTCGATTGAAAAAAATGCAAAATTGAGCGGGAAAACCTATATTTCTTATCATCAGTCCGTTTCTCTTTCCATTTCATTAGTTTTAGTTTTAAGTAATTTGTCTCCCCTTCTTTTCTTGACGCATCAGAATGTGACTCCATCACCCTTAGCAACCCATCCCGGGTTGTTGTGACGTCACCCCAAAGTGGCGCCAACTATTCATACTACGAGTATGCCGCGTTCTCCTGCAACTCATCCGGCCAGTACTCGCTCGTTGGACCCGCGGGCAGCTACTGCGAGGGGGGCAACGTTTGGTACCCCGACCCAGAAACTACCTATTGCTACGGTAAGCAAACTTGTATGTTAGTTATCTGCTAATTAATTGTAATTAATTGTCTCCTTATGACAGGGTAAATGCAATACTGTGAAAGGGGGCAACGTTTGGTACCCCAACCCGGAAACTACCTTTTGCTACAGTAAGCAAATAAAATTAGATTCATTCATTTATCTATTACTATCATATTTCTCTGACAATTCATTTTCTAAATTATCTGTATATATACATACTGGAGTAAATGCAATCATTGCACGCTCGCTGGACCCCTGGCAGCTCCAGCGAGGAGGGGGGTGGGGGGGGGGGGGTCGTTTGGTACCCCGACCCAGAAACTACTTTTTGCTACGGTAGGACAATGCTAATTATATGATTAATTCATCTATTACAATAATAGTTATCTCACAGTTCATTTTCTGAATTCTCTGTATACGGTTCATTATACTGGAGTAAATGCAATCATTGCACGCTCGCTGGACCCCTTGGCAGCTCCAGCGAGGAAGGGGGGGGGGGGGGAGGCGTTTGGTACCTCGACGCGGGAACTGCCTTTTGCTATAGGAAAACGCTAATTACATGTACTATCATAGTTCTCTGATAAATTTTTTTTTTTAATTCTCCGCGGTATAAATTATACTGGAGTAACTTCAATCGGTACACGCTCGTTAGACCCCTGACATCTACTGCGAGGAGGGGGAGGGGGGGGGGGGGGCGTTCGGTACCCGCCGCGTAAACGGCCAATTGTTACGGTTAGGAAACTACAAATCCTTTGATTCTTTCATCTAAGACTATCAGGCGGGGTATGAATTTGACCGGGAAAACCTATATTATAATGGTTTGATAAGTTTAACGCATTTTTAATCACCTTATATACATTTCTATAAACAAGTAGTTTGTAATTTTTAATGTATACATGCTCGATGGACCCGATGGTATCTCCTGTGAGGTTGGTGGTAGTGTAAAATACGTACTGCACTTTATTATTTATTAGATATTGACATGTTATGAAATAAAACTAGAAATTATTTCAAAATAATAAAAAACATGCATTAAAAGGCATACAATTTGAGAATCCATTTCGTACACATTCATGAGTTATTGTTAAAAGTCCACGTCCAATTAAATTGATTAAAAAAAAAACAAGTATACAGGCCTGGGGTCAAATCTTGATTAGATACATAAATCCATTTCGTTCAAATTAATGAGTCATTGTTGAAGGTCCACGTCCAATTAAATTGATTTTTTTTTAAACAAGTACACAGGGGTCAAATCTTGATTAGATACATAAATAATTATTTCTGCACCGCGTTCCAATCAGAAGGCAAATTTTAATTAGTAGTTCCTACGTTGTGAGCAAAGACTTTGACTTTATTAGCTCGTCGGCAAATAGAGGCTGGGACCGATGCCAACACAATGTCAATACAAACTCGTGTGATAAGAGATTTAAGACAAATCCGAAGTCGCTCCGATGTTGGGAATATCAGATTTTATTCACTCCAAGAGATGGGTCTTTATGTAACACTCTATCTGAGGAATTTATAGATATACCATGTATACGTACTGTCCAAGATAATAAAACGACGTGTTTGTCCGCTCCTTGATTTCACATGACACACTAATCTATGAGTGTGACATGATGTTAATAATTGTAAAGATTTATTCTATCGGGTGGAATAATTTGGGTATTTTAGCCTCTTCAAAAATTCAGCGGGGGACCGGAAGCTCATGCAGGCGCTTATTTGATTTCAATTTGATTTGCATGTTATTACACAGACGGTGTAATAGAAGATAAGCAGATTTCCGCAGGATTTGTTTTCATCTTCATTTTCGTGGATTTATGTTAGAGGCCCTGGCACTGCTGTAAGCCAAGAACACGGAACATTATAATAGCAATCACAAATATGGGACTCAAACAGGCAAATGGGAACTGCAAAAAATACAATATAATAATAATGTATGTTTTTGTTTCCATCATGAAAAAAAAAAAAAAACGTCATGGTTCCGTCAAAACTACTCAATCATGATAGAAATGTGAGCGTTATTACATTACTAGCATTAAAGAGAGGGGTTCCGGGAATGCTAAGAGTGATTGGGGGATTTACTGGTTGGTTCATAGCGTAGCCTCGGGGGGGGGGGGGGGGGGGGGGGGGGGGCGCAGGCCCCCCTTGCCCTCCCCCTCCTAATAAGTTGGAATACGCAATAAATAAATAAATACATAAGGTGTGCCCCCCCAACCCCCCCCCAAAAAAAAAAAAACAACAAACAAACAAACTAACAAACAAACAAACAAAACAAAACAAAACAAAAGAAAAAAATCCGTCCGACCACGCTACGCCACCATCATGGAGCTCCGTTCAAACCGGAAAGAACGCACTCATTCACAGTGCATGCAGTGTGGACCACAATGTTAAATTCGAGCGTTTTCACACTGAAAACCAACTCACCCTGTGAACACACTGTGAGGGCACTATCACCACAGTGTGACATTTCCTGCGTTCACAGTGTGTAAAAAGGTGCGCTCACACTGCGTATCTCAGCAATAATTTCACAGTGTGTTCACATTGTGTTCACAGTGTGTTCACATTGTGTTCACAGTGTGTTCACATTGTGTTCACAGTGTGTTCACATTGTGTTCACAGTGTGTTCACAGTGTAAGTTGGCTTTCACACTGTGAAAACGCTCGAATTTAACATTGTGGTCCACACTGTGAAACACTGTGTGTTCACACTGTGTTCACACTGTGGATGAGTGTGTTCTTTCCGGCAGGGCGGGTTCGATTACCGACGAAGTCCAAATTTCATTGATTAAAATCGGTACATACAGCCCGTTCTACTTCTGAACGAAACATGTTATGACAAAATCATTCGCTGAGATTACGAAATGATCACATCCACTTTTTCTAATTTTGTCTTCTATTACGACATCGAACAATCTTGTTTATCGCGTACATATTATTATAAAGGTAGTTGTAATAGTGCACAATTAGCAGAAACAATTGAGTTTCTATTTCAATCACTGATACGCGTACGTTCATTTAGTTCGTCTTATCTTTTTAATCCAACGTTGACAAATTGATACGGGGTGGGAATACCATTTGCATTAAACCCAAAGTACATTATTTTATGATTTGTGTTTGGGTTGCAAATCGCAATAACGCCCGTTCTGAACATTTTAAAGTAGTATTTTAAACATCGTCAGGAAATGTATAATGCATAATGATATAATAAATTCCCAAAATGTATTCGCTCATTCCATATCATGAATATAGTGTCATATTATTTCGGTTTTATTTTCTTTGTGTTTCAGCAGCTTTTATTCCAAATACCTAAAAATGACACATATGGAGTTGTTGCGTTCTGATTTTAACAAAGCTCTTCGTTTGTTTTTACCGTCACATCGTAGTTTACAAGCCAGTGGTCAAACAGATAAAAGGGTACTTAATCAACAAAAAACAAAGGAAGTTACACACTAATCAAAGTCTTAAAAAGGTGCGGTCATCTAAGTCAGATTGTTCCAGATTTTCGTTTTCGCCCCTCGCTTTCCCTCTCTCTCATATTTTTGTTCTTACTTATTGTATTATATTACGAAATAAATGAATGATTAAATAAAGATGTCATAAAAGATGATATGTATTGTTAGAGACAGTATGGTGGCTACTATCCACACGACCAAATAATGTTGGTGGTGTAAAAATCCTTAAAAGTTCACTATGTATTTCAGTTTACTTCAAGTTTATTTTTTATTTGCAATATATTAAGTATTATATATATATATGTATTTAGATGATTAAGTATTTATGTCTTAATGTATATAATTGAATATTTATGTATGTGTGTTTCTCTTTATTTATTTGTTTATTTATTTTCCATTTATGTTTCTATGTCCTCTACTTGGTTTAATAATGCATATCTATGTATTTCATGATGAACTTACTTATTTATAAATGTACCAATCGATAAAGTGTTAAAAAGTTCTACATTTCCTTTACCTCACCAACGCATAATTCAGAGTGGTGTTCGTCTAGTCTCATTCCAGCCGTTGTCAATCACGAGGACGACGATAACGTGACACAGGACGTCTATCCTCATGGCGATAACATATACCTATCGTGTCCAGATGGACAGCAGCTGCTTGGACCAGCCATCGTTAGTTGCTATGACGGCTCGATCGGAGACTACGATGTCATCACTTGCCAAGGTTTGTGATAATTGTATTATTATCCTGTTGTCGTCATAATTGATCGTCATGATGATTTTGTTTGATTGATAAAAATATGGTAGGTGGATGAATGAAACAATGAATTCATAAATTAATTGATGCATTAATAATAATAAGTAAATTAATGAATGAACGAACGAATGAATAAATGAATGAATGAATGAATGCGTGAATGAATGAATGAATAAATGAATGAATTGATGAATGAATGAACGAATGAATGAATGGATGGATGAATGATTGATTGATTGAATGAATGAATGAATGAATGAATGAATGAATGAATGAATGAATGAACGAACGAACGAACGAACGAACGAACGAACGAACGAACGAACGAACGAACGAACGAACGAACGAACGAACGAACGAACGAACGAACGAACGAACGAACGAACGAACGAACGAACGAACGAACGAACGAACGAACGAACGAACGAACGAACGATTGAATGAATGAATGAATGAATGAATGAATGAATGAATGAATGAATGAATGAATGAATGAATGAATGAATGAATGAATGAATGAACGAACGAACGAACGAACGAACGAACGAACGAACGAACGAACGAACGAACGAACGAACGAACGAACGAACGAACGAACGAACGAACGAACGAACGAACGAACGATTGAATGAATGAATGAATGAATGAATGAATGAATGAATGAATGAATGAATGAATGAATGAATGAATGAATGAATGAATGAATGAATGAATGAATGAATGTATGAATGAATGAATGCATACATGGATGAATGTTTTAAGTTTTCTGAAATTTACTAGACTCTAGCATTAATGTAAAATAAATTAATAAAGTTATTCATAATGTTAATTAATTGTCGACATCATAATTGTCTGTACCACTATAACTTCGCGCACCAAGCGCATATACCTGTTGTATTCAAGTTTTATGTAATAAATCTACAAAGACTAAACAAATAATTACACTTTACTGCTTTCGTAAGATCAGTTCGATAGAAACAGAAGCCTTGGCCATGCACGGAACATCTACCAATTTTATAACTTTGCAACAAAAGAACAAATATTTACTTCCCCGTGCCGATGAGTTGTGTAATTTAGCAGCAAGCTACGAAAACTGAAACAAAGATAAAACATGACAGGTATGCCGCTTATCAGTATAAACCAACACTACAGGGTTTTAAGATACGTACGTGCAAAGGAACATTTGTGATATTGGAGTGGCTGTATAGTGTAATTTGTCTTTGAGTAGAATTGACCGAAAAATGTAGGGCTGGTATAGTTATGATGTAACACTGGTACGAATTTCTTTGACATAGATATCAAGCATTATTACATTAAAAACTAATAAGCCCTACTACGTAATGCTGTCACATTGATGTTTGCATGAGATATTTGTCACCCGACTGTTCTTCTTCCAAATATATTGTATATGTTGGAATGTTAAGCCATCCGCACACAGAGCCGACTCGACCCGATCCGACTTGTTTTCAATCGGTTAATCAGCTCAGTATACGTTGCCTCAGGATTCCTGTTTTGCCGGCCAAGAGCCAGTCGGAGATCATTCGAGGCCGATTCAAGGTTGAATCGGCTCCGACTGAGCGAAACCGACTCTAGCCTGACTGAAAACCAGTTGGATCGGATCGAGTCGGCTCTGTGTGTGCGGTGGGCTTTAGATTTTGGAATGTTCGTTCTTTATTCATCAGCTATAAAACTGGGCGTACTAGTTCAAGTCAACATCATGACTAGCAAACACTACTTAGTTGTAAGCCCTCTGCAGACAGAGCCGATTCGACCCGATCCGACTGGTTTTCAGTCGGATCGGCGCAGTTTTCAGTGCCTCGCGACACACATTTTGCCAGTCGAGAGACAGTCGGATGCAAGTCGGGGCCGATTCAACACGATGAATCGGCTCCGTCTGACCGGGCCCGACTCTATATTAGCCTGATTGAAACCAGTCGGATCGGGTCATCGGCTCTGTCTGCAGAGGGCTTTAGTGATGTTTAAAGTTAGGCTTCTTATATTCATGAAATTCACAAACAGGTTCACTGTATACATTCAACAAGGATAATACATTTTTGGAACTTGTATTTCAGGGATCTTCTTTTAAAGCCTGGTTGCACCCTATCATAATTTGTCTAATTACAAACTGAATCGTTATATAACACATATTATAGTATTATGAAAACATGGCTTAAATTTCAACAGCCATGCACCCCGTCAGGCTAAGATATATTCTAGGAAAAGATTTTTATTTTCCAAATGCAACAAACCAGGGCTTACGGCTAGTTGACGCTTTAATAATTATGATAATACATTTTTTATGATGGCTTACTATACACACTGCTTTTAGAATAAATTCTTGTTTCAATCTGGTCCATGTCATAGGTTGGCCTATACCAACAAGATGGATAGAAAATGTAACAGTATGTTTGCATTGTAAACGACATTCATAGACAACATACTTATAGGTGTGTGTATCTGTTTATCCTTAATCAACATGTGTTAAACAGTTCTTATTTGGTACGCACAAACCATGACTGAAATCGGCACCTGATACTAATCGCAACATTATACAAATAAAATACACCATGGACAAATAAGATATATATGCCTGTACATACGTTTAATGATCATGATCATAGGCGTATAGGAGGCGGGGGCTGTAGGGGCTGCACCAACCCCACCCCCGTGAGTTTTGAAAACGGTCATTTGGGGGTTGGGGCGCAAACATAACCTCAAATTCGGGCAAACCATGCCATATTCGGGCAAACTCATATTTCATTCGGGCAAAGTCGTTCTATGTTTGGGCAAACTCGTGTCATATTCGGGCAAACTCGTGTCATATTCGGGCAAATTCATGTCATATTCGGGCAAACTCTTGTTACAATCGGGCAAAGTCGCGTGATTTAGGGGCAATATAACGTCGTTTGGGGGAGAAAAAAAAAACATCTTGTAAAAATAGAATCAAACTAAGCCATCAAAAATGTTTCATTTTGGGGCATTGAAATGGCGAGGATCTTATTATTTTTTTAGCGGGAAGGATAATTATTCTGGCATAAGACCTCAGCCTACCCTGAGAAAAATGTGCAAGTTCGCCCGTGATCACGATGTCCAATCCAGAGATAAGTTAGCCTGTGTGAGTCAATCTCTGGTGGGCATCAAGGTAAATCCAATTCGCCAATAGTATGGATAAACAAATCAGAATGATTACTGATAATGATAGTATTTATTTTACTGCCAAAGTAACATTGTTAGGGGCATTAGAAAAGCATTAGAATGATAACCGCCCCCGCTATATTATGTCAAGCATCGAGGATCCTAATAGATTAAATTGAAATCATTTTCAAATACGCTTACTTGTCACATTTTTAAAAAAAGTGTACTACTGTACTAGTATTAATGCGCGTGAATGTACATACGGCATCAGCATAAACATAATTGTTGCATTCATTATATTAAAAAATGCTTCCCCGATAACTTTTATACAATGTATTAAAATTGTATATTATCTTTCTTGATTAAGTAGACATTTTTATTTTAGTCCAGAGCTCTTTCCTTGGGAGGACATAATGTGACAATATCGATACATTTGACACAGTGTATATTATAGCGAAGATCGTTATTGGTGTTTCCGTTTTTGGAGGGGAAAAATATATATATTTCGTAGAATACCTGTACGGTACTGATTACTGATCAGTGTGTATTGAATTGCTGTAAATAGAGTATTGAGTGTATCGCCTAAATATTAACAACAATAAGACATGATTGATCGTCCTTTTTGTTTACCCAGGAGGCACCACGACTAGTCAACCAACCACGCCAACTCGACCTATTACAACTGAGAGTGCGCCCTCTACAACCAATCAGCCAGAAAGAACCTCAGTCATCTTCCAGACAATACCTATTACCGCGGTAACCGATATAGATCTTACTAGCGCACTTGATGGCGCTACGACCGCGTTGACAACTCAGTTCCCTGATGACGTCACGGATACAGTGACAGACGAGGATGCTGCAACTGTACTCGTCACGGACGCAACGGACACACCGGACCTCACTACTGAAGTCGTTACTGGTACAACGCTTTATACAGACCTTGCGACCACTGAAGTGCTGGATGTGACATCTGCTTCCACGCTGGAAGCAACTGATGCAACGACATTATACCTCGACGGGACATCGACGAAATCATATCAGACAGATGGAACAGGCACTTTGACTCAAACCGAGTTCATTACAACTAATTCCGCGGTCATTACATCAATGTCAACTGATGTTTCTGCAACTGATATGCAAGAAGTCACATCGGTATTCACAGTTGTAGCAACTGACAAAGAAATGACCTCCACCAACCTTTACACTTCAGAAGCAACTGAACTTTCAACTATCAAAGATTCCCCTTATACCTCGCTAGATGGTGCTACGGATCTCTCAACAGTAACTGAGATAGACGAAGCAACTTCTGTCTTCACATTGCTAGCCACAGATGCTGGTACAATATCATCGGTACCCTCCACCACAGAGACAACAGAACGCGCAACAAACACTGGCTTTACTTCGACTGAAACAGAAGACACATCAACAGAATCAACAGAACTTATGACAGACGTAGTTACTGAAGAAAACGAATTGACTTCCGTGTTTACGGTAGAAGTGCCTAACAAGCAGGCTACATCAACTATGCCTTCTGTCACAGGCACCACTGATACAGATTCACCTGCAACATCAACACCTCAGACAGACTTAGTAACGGACGTTGATGAAGCGACGTCTGTTTTCACGCAGCTGGCAACGGATGCGAAGACAACATCACTGGAACCTTTTACCACAGAAGCTTTCGATTCAACAGACTTAACTGCATCATCAACTCTTCAGACAGACCTGGTTACGGACGTTGATGAAGTGACGTCTGTTTTCACACAGCTGGCAACGGAACCTCTCACCACAGAAGCTTTCGATTCAACAGACTTGACTGCATCATCGACTTCTCATACAGACCTGGTTACAAACGTTAATGAAGTGACGTCTGTTTTCACAAAGCTGGCAACGGAACCTTTCACAACAGAAGCTTTCGATTCAACAGACTTGACTGCATCATCAACCCTCCAGACAGACCTGGTTACGGACGTTAATGAAGTGACGTCTGTTTTTACACAGGTGGCAACGGAACCTCTCACCACAGAAGCTTTCGATTCAACAGACTTAACTGCATCATCAACTCTCCAGACAGACCTGGTTACGGACGTTAATGAAGTGACTTCTGTTTTCACAAAGCTGGCAACGGAACCTTTCACCACAGAAACGTTCGATTCAACAGACTTGACTGCATCATCAACTCTCCAGACAGACCTGGTTACGGACGTTAATGAAGTGACGTCTGTTTTCACACAGCTGGCAACGGAACCTCTCACCACAGAAGCTTTCGATTCAACAGACCTGACTGCATCATCAACTCTTCAGACAGACTTGGTTACGGATATTAATGAAGTGACGTCTATTTTTACAAAGGTTGTAACTGAAGCGGAGACACCGTCACTGGAGCCATCCACCACAGGATATTTCGCGTCTACAGACAAAATGTCTTCGACTTCGACAGATTCAGAGGATGCTACGGAAGTTCAAACGGACTTGTTAACGACACAAATTGACATGACTTCTGTATTTACGATAATGGCGACTGATGGTCAGGAAGCATCCACAGGACCTCCGGCGACAGGTACAACACACATTATGACGGATACCTCGTCGACAGACTATGGCACGACGGACCTTGATGAAGTAACATCTGTAGTAACACTGATAATCACGGACTCTGACGATACGTCGTCAACAAGACCGCCTGCAACACAGGAAACAAACTTCCAAACAAGAACGGAATTGTTTGTAACCGATGCAGAGGCTTCATCTACAATGTCCTCGGAGTATTCAACTGCAACCGACATCGACGAGACCACATCTATCGTTACCGCAATTGTAACTGGCGTGATGACTGACGTGATAACGATGTCTACACAAGTTGATGATTTCGGCACAGCGGTTGTTACCACACCTGCAACGGATGTGGCTGGCACCACGGTTTCCCCTACAACAGTGGCGGCGACAACTGACGTCATCGAGGTGACATCCATCTTCACAAAGTTACTGACAGATATAGAATACATCTCTACGGAATCTCCTACGACATCTGCAGACACGGATACAGATAGCCCTACGACGGATACTGATGATGGTGCCACGACGGCGTACACGAATGTCGTGATCACGGAGGAGGTCGAAGTCACATCAATTTTCACCGAGATCGTGACCGATGAGGTGACGCGTGGTACGCCTCCTACAACCGAGAGTGGTGTCGACATGACCACGAATGTGCATAACGTCACTACCATCGGTAAGTATACTTTTCACTCAGTTATCCGGTCATTGATCAACTCATCTTCACTTTAAATACAAAGTGTTGTGGAATTGCATCCATTTCAATCCAATTACCATACCGAATAGGGATGGTAATTATGGAACCTTGTTTACTTAGGTCGAATATCCCTTAAATAATATTCCCTTTGATTTTATGCAAATTACCATTACATATTAACTGTAAATGTATAACATAATTTTTCCATAATTCGGGTAACTTCATATTCATTTATCTGCAACCAAATGTCCACAGCTCCTAACATAGTTACTACTCTACGAGCATTGATTTAATCTGCGACAGCAAATTTGAATGTTCTTTTTTATGCTGAACACTGAATTATCTTAAAATAAATTATCTTAAATAATATTATTACAGGTTCAATTACATGCTTGTCAATACCGGTATACTTCAAATACAAATTCTCGAAATCCCCGAGAAAAATCACAATAGTTATGCTAGAATCTGCATTGGATAAACAAAAAGACATATCCAAGTTCGATTATTCCCTACTACTATGGGAAGATAATCCATATCAGTATCCAGTATACTGAGCAATATACAGTCAAACCTGTGTATAGTGACCACCGTAGGGAAGTAAGAAAATTGGCCACTGTAGGCAAGTGACCTCTATAGACAGGTTCATTCCATTGTTTTGCTATGCAGGGGATCATGTTTAGTGGCCAATAGAGGCAGGTTGGCTGCTATAGACAGGTGGCCACTAAGACAGGTTTGACTGCTAGATGTTTCAATCCCCATGGTGTTAACACAGGGTCTACCAGGATCCAGTAGGCAGCGGATTCATTGTACAGAACGCTATATAAGCCATACAAAAATTAAAAAACAAAAAAATACGCTTTTCCTCTCTGGAACCCATTCCACAACAGATCCGTGCCAGGACTTCTGTGACCCTACCAGCGAGCGGTGTGATCTAGTGGAGAACGGTCCCGTCTGCGAGTGTCTACCGGGATTCTACAAGCTGTCTCCCGACACAACTTGCATAGGTGAGACAACTTCTGTAGCTACATAACTTTTGTTTCTCGTGTTATTCGTGTTTGCTGTTGTTGTTGTTGTTGTTTGTTGTTATTGTTATTGTTGGTGTTGTTGATATTGTTGGTGTTGTTGTTGTTGTTTTTGTTTTTGTTGTTGTTGTTTTTGTTGTTGTCGTTGTTTTTGTTGGTGGTGTTGTTGTTGTTTTTGCCAATGGCTTCGGCTTTGTTTATTTCGGTGGTATAAGTATGGTGTAGTGGCGTCTCCTGACACAAGATGCAGAGATGACACAACTTCTTTAGCTATTTTTGTTTTGTCGTTGTCGCTGGTTTTACTGTTGGCGGTGGCCTTGGTTTTTCCGGTGGTGTCGGTTGGTTGCCGAAGATGTGATTGCGATGGTGGTGGTTAATGTTGGTGTTGATCGTGATTATATGCTGCTAATGGTGGAGATGGTGGTCGTGGTGGTTTTACTTCATGTGGTGTTATAGGTAGTGGAAGTGGTACAGTGGTGGCGGTGGTGGTGGTGGTGGTGGTGGTGGTGGTGGTGGTGGTGGTGATAGTGGTGGTGATGGTGGTGGTGGTAGTGGTGGCGGTGGTGGTGGTGGTGGTGGTGGTGGTGGTGGTGGTGGTGGTGTTGGTGTTGGTGGTGGATGTATCACCGTAGCGGTAATGGTACACGGTGATAGTTTAGTGGAAGGTATAGTGGAAGTGGTATAGTGGTGGCGGTTGTGGTGGTGGTGGTGGTGGTGGTGGTGATGGTGGTGGTGGTGGTGGTGGTGGTGGTGGTGGTGGTGGTGGTGGTGATGGTGGTGGTGGTGGTGGTGGTGGTGGTGGTGGTGGTGGTGGTGGTGATGGTGGTGGTGGTGGTGATGGTGGTGGTGGTGGTGGATGTATCACCGTAGCCGGCGGTAATGGTACACGGTGATAGTTTTGGTGACAGTGGTGATTGTGGCGATGGTGCATCTGAATCTGCTCTTCCAGCACATGTAAGACAAAAGTGTTAATACCATTATTACATACAAAAGACTCGCTCATTTAAAAACAGTTCTCATCTATAGCTACTTTTCTAACATGATTTGTTTAATAGATGCCGAACTCTTCGATGTGGTAGTGAGAATCATTGAGATTTCTGGAGAACCGGCTCGTTTCACCGCCGATCTGAAGAACTCATCGAGCGCGCGATACATCTATCTAGAGGAACTCGTCTGCAGCTCTGTAAGTTGTAAAGCATCATTTAGCTAATAGGATTTTTGTGGCATTCTCTACCAAAGCGTGCCCACGACTTGGCATGCATGACTAAAAGAACTGATCCTCTATACACATTGCATGTATCATCGGTTCATTTAGTCATGCATGCCAAGTCGTGGGCACGCTTTGGTAGAGACTGCCATGTGTGTCACTTAATCATATCAATTAGACGGAGATGAGTATTATCAATGTTTTCGCCACACGGCCCTTCTCTTCTTTTTTTCAATTTCAACTTGCCATTTATAAGAACAAACCGAATACAGGAAGATAGATTTGGATATCGTATGTTTACCTAATGAAATGGTCAATCAAAGAAAAAAAACAGCATTGCGATTATTACTCCTTCATCTATTAATCGTGTATTCCCCTTCTCTCTATTTTTTTTTCTTTCGAAGCCTCACCAAATGTTGTTCATACTTTTGTACGACTCATTTGTTTATATTTCAACTATGATTCACAAATCTCAAAATTATTGTATTTCCGCTTTTCATCTTTACAGATAAGCAATCTACAGAATTCATTCTCCGGTTATCTGGGATGTGAAGTGACGTCATTTTCAAACGGGAGCGTCATAGCGACGTCCGCAGTTTACTTCAATACGAC
The DNA here is from genome assembly GCA_037951105.1 of Echinarachnius parma. NCBI lineage: Eukaryota > Metazoa > Echinodermata > Echinoidea > Clypeasteroida > Echinarachniidae > Echinarachnius > Echinarachnius parma. The sequence continues at coordinate 16,019 of JBAMJV010011782.1, read as the reverse complement.
GAGTAATGCCACAGAGGGCGGTATTTACAACGCCACTACGGAAGCCTTTGAAGAAAACAACGTCACCACTGAAGTGATCAGTGTGGACCGTAAGCAGTTATTTCAAATACTTTTCGTCATTTCATGCTTAGCACTAATAGTAATAGCTTCAAACTTCTATCAAAATCATATAATGTACCTAGTTTAATCACGGTGTCCTGTACTTTTTGTGTAAATTTTCCAGTGAAATGGAATGCCGAGCAAGAATAAAGCATACAATAGCTATAATAAAAACGATGCAAATACAAAATTACAGGGAAAATGTTTAATTGTATATGCATTAACAAGAAATGTAAAGAAATCATTGATTTTATTTAACTCCTGAAGAAATGTGCAATCATATGACAATAAATGATTTATGTTATGTAAATTATAATTTTTTTTTTTTTTTCAGTTTACGTACCCTTCCAAACAACGATGGCAGCCACCGTCACCCCTACGCCCTCTATCGGTCACAGTTCAACAGGTAAGATTAATGACAATGCCACATTTGGTTTATTATTTACTTTCTGTGACCTGTTGGCACGAAATCCGTTTAAAGTCGTGAATTATAAAGCTGAGAAAGTTGGGTAACAGTTTGCTTTGCCATTAGATTGTTTAGGTATGTCGTTGCTCGATTACTGAACATTAATTTATATAAGGTTGTTGTTATCGAAATAAACTGAACAAGTTAGTTGCAAAGGGGAGCTGAGATTGTGGAGAATTAACAAAATACCCAAATCAGAAAGGTGAAATAGTCGATGCAGTTTTCTCTTATTCACTACTTCTCATATAAGGACCCGACTTGTGAAATTATATTATGTACAATTTCTATGATTTTCTTTTTATTTATAGTGACGAAACAAACGTCTGGAGCAGCGTCTACCAGATCAGCGATAACTGCCCAACCCGCAGATGGTGAGAAGCTTAATTGTATTTATTGATAGTATTTGTGTAATTGTAATTTGTTATAAACACCCCCCCCCCCCCCCCCCAACCCCTTGGGGGTATGTTTGTGCACATTTGGTCGTGGCATCGACCTGGTTCGTTTCGGTTTTGCCCGTGGGGGCTAGGGGTTAGGGGGGCCGATCTTGTCTTTCCTTTTCTTCTTTACAGTCTATAAAACAATATTATGGCTTATAGTCGAATACTATATATATAATTGAGGAGTGTTTTTTTTTTACATCCACTGATGGAGCAGCTTTTATACAGGAGCATAGGTGTACCCAGGGGGGGGGTTGGGGGTTCAACCCCCCCCCCCCCCTTTGACCAAAAAAGGGCTGTTTTGGGTGGTTTGAACCCCCCCTTTTAACATTTTAGCCGGTCTCGAGACTACTTTTAAGCGGTCTCGACCGTCTAAAACCTGGTCTCGACTGACTAAAACCTGGTCTCGACTGACTAAAACCTGGTCTCGGGCCCAAAAATTTAGAAAGTACTTGGTCTCGGCTTCGAAAATTTTCTACGGACACCCCCCCACCCCCCCCCCCCCCCCCCCCCCCCCCCCCCACTGAGAGGGGTTTACAACTTTGAAGGTACTGTCTCGGTCTCGAAAATTTTTAAGGTACTTGGTCTCGGCTTGGAATTTGTTACAAAATAACTCCCCTCCCCCCTTAAAAAAATCCTGGGTACGCCACTGTACAGGAGGGAAGTTTATACCACTCCTTAGCCGCTGCAGCAGTGAATGTGCGATATCCTGCCTTATTCCGAACCACAGGAAAAGTTACCCGAAATGGGATTTTGGATATGCATTGCAGCGAAGGACATCAATGATAATATGATCCCAGTCCTATATTTGGAAGGGCACCAAATTATATTCAGACATCGTAGCGCTTCGATAAAACTGCTTTACCCTCTTTTATGTCATTTTATCTATTCAGCTGTTATTGATGCCGTGCTCTTGACTTTCGCCATCCTGATCCCAACGCTCTCCGTCATTCTCCTCATCGTCATCGCCGTCATGTGCTATCAGAATCGCAAGTTCTCCACCGAGTACGACGTCTACGCCTTCCAGAAAGCGTCAAAGAAAACGTCCAAGAAAACAGATGAGGTTGGTATAATTATTGCCTTTTTGTAAAGTTGTCTTATTATCATGTATTCTTAGTCCAATTATTGCTTTTCATGTTTTCTTGTGTTATCTATGTTATTGGAATGGTGGGTATATTGTTTCTCCTCCTCCTCCTCCTCCTCCTCCTCCTCCTCCTAATCCTCTTCCCCCTCTTCTTCTTCTACTTCTTATGCAGGTTTTGTATTCCTTGCTTCGCTTAAATATACTTAAAATATTATTGAAACAAAAAGACCAATCGTAAATGCATTCCATTCCTTTCAGCCATGAAGATACGTACCAATAATTGCCTATATCCGATCGATTGTTATTTCCCAAATAAATAAAAAATGTTGAAAGAAAATAATATTGCTCGGACAGGAATTGAATAAAACTTTGGGTTAAATTCCCGGACAGGCCCCGAGATGTGTTTTTTTGCAATTTTCCCTCATTTATTATGTTTCTGGCCAGTTTCCCCTTTTACTAAATCTCTAATATTTCCCCTATGCAGGAATCAAACGGACAGGTGAACGTAGTTAACCCAGCGTATTACAACGACGCAAATAAGTACACACAAACGGGTATAATCAGTTGCGTCGCCGACGAAACTACCGACGGGGACGAGCCCGACAACGACATCGACTGCATGGTTTATCCATACCCGTGGAACGAACGACCGATAGATGTCGGCGACGAGTCCCCTTACGCGAGAATGGATCCAAAACCAACGGTTGGCGAAGTCGAAGAGCTTGAATTGAAGCCGGTTGTCACGACAGAAGAGAGATCGGAGATATTTCCGAAGACTCTAAACAATAACGATTCACCGGATGGCATCGCGGTAGCTAACGGTATTCTTAAAGATGTAGCGGTACCCGTTGCGGTAGCGGCGGCGGCGGCGACGAGTCACAATAGCGTCAACGGTATAGTCAACGGCGCGTTCCCTCATGAGGACGTTGATGCGGAACCCGGTTACATTTCTATCGGAGGTTTCGAAATCAACTCAAACAATTCATCATCGACCGACCCAACAGTCGTTGACGAGTCCCCGTATGCGGAGGTGAAACGCAAACCTACAGTCGTGAAGGATGATGCGGTTGTTGAGGTCGAAATGGTTGAAATGAAGGCGGTTCTGACGGTGGAAGAGGAATCCGGAGCACCACCAGAGGCCCCAAATACCGTGAACATGGATAAAAGAATGACCATCGAAAATGGCGCGCTAGGCGCGTCGTTATTGTACGAAGAAGCGGTGCGCCTTACTGACGCCAGCGGTTACGACAACGCCGCGTTTTCGCATATGGACGTCGATGTGGAACCCGGCTACATTTCCATTGGGGGCTTCGACCTCGGTTCCAGTCAATCTTCATCTACCGATGCAGCACCCGTCACTGAATCTCTATACGCGACGGTGAACCGCAACCCAACGCTTGTTAAAGACGCTGCGCTAGGCGAAGTTGAAGAGCTTGAATTAAACGCGGTTGTATCGCAGGAAGAGGAAACCGAATTTGTCTCGAAATCTATGAGTAATGGCAAAGAGAATGACGATGTTAGTGATCATGCCGGAGTTGGTACAGCAGTCGTGGCAGCGGTGAACGCAGACATGATAAATGACGCGATAGCGCAGTTAGAGGAAGCAATTGCGCTTGACGAACCAGAGGATGACGCGGTAGCAGGTGAAGAACTAGAAAAAGCCACGAAAATACGCGATGAACTAGAAAATACCGCGGTAACGCGTGAAGAAGCTGTAAGCTTCGCGTTGGCAAACGAAGAAGCGATGACTGCCGCGGCGACGCAAGAAGAAGAAACGGAAAATTCTGCTGTATCGCAAGACGGAGAATCGGAAAGCGCAGCGGCTGCGAGCGGTCATGAAGTGGAGAGCAAAAACGACGTCGCCCGCAGTACCGCCGAAGACGGCTCGTTTTCATTTGCTTTCGTCGAAGAGGAACCCGGCTACGTGTCCATCGACTTCGAACTGAACTCGAATAACTCGGCATCGTCGACGTCGTCTGACCCACCATCAACCAACGACTCCCTACAACTTGACACCATCAGCCTTGACCTCGTCACGGCGATGGACATCGAAATGAAACGCAGACTCGGACATCGGAGCTCACCCTGCTAGTTTCCCCATTGACTGTGAGAACATGGGGCCGTATTGATAAAACTACACTTTGTCTCGAAATCTATGAGTAATGGCATAGAGAATGACGATGTTAGTGATAATGCCGGAGTTGGTACTGCAGTCATGGCAGCGGTGAACGCAGACATGATAAATGACGCGATAGCGCAGTTAGAAGCAGCAATTGCGCTTGAAGAACCGGAGGATGTCGCGGTAGCAGGTGAAGAACTAGAAAATGTCGCGGAAATACGCGATAAACTAGAAAATACCGCGGTAACGCGTGAAGAAGTTGTAAGCTTCGCGTTGGCAAACGAAGAAGCGATGACTGCCGCCGCGGCGACGCAAGAAGAAGAAACGGAAAATTCCGCTGTATCGCAAGACGGAGAATCGGAAAGCGCAGCGGCTGCGAGCGGTCATGAAGTGGAGAGCCAAAACGACGTCGCCCGCAGTACCGCCGAAGACGGCTCGTTTTCATTTGCTTTCGTCGAAGAGGAACCCGGCTACGTGTCCATCGACTTCGAACTGAACTCGAATAACTCGGCATCGTCGACGTCGTCTGACCCACCATCAACCAACGACTCCCTACAACTTGACACCATCAGCCTTGACCTCGTCACGGCGATGGACATCGAAATGAAACGCAGACTCGGACATCGGAGCTCACCCTGCTAGTTTACCCATTGACTGTGAGAACATAGGGCCGTATTGATAAAACTACACTAGCTAACTAGTTTTAACCAACGTCTATTTCTTGTTTTAGATAGGCATATTGTAATTTGTAAGTAAGCAACATTAAGCTTCTGAGCAATTAACTATGGCTATCTGAGTATAGAGCATTCATCAAGTATTATGTTATCTGACTTGGTAAAATAAGAGTCATGTGATTGCAATAATATTTTGTTATATTACACGGAAGAGCCGCGATATATCGATAGAGGAGATTTTGTGTTTAGACCTATATCAATCAATGAAAGCGATGCTATCGATTGCAGGTGTTATATTACATACTGCAAGAGAGATTGTATTATGACGTTACAATGACTTGTAAATATATCACTTCGAAAAGCCACATTTTCTAATCGAGCCCAGCTTAAAGTGAAAAGCTGTGTTACTTTTGTCATATAACAATTTTAACATATGTTAATTTTGTTGTCGCGAAAATCACGGAATGTTCCCTCGGGATTTGAAATGCTATTACATTTTCATGAAGACAATACTTATAATCTTCCTTCGATAGTATTTAAAATCCCTCGGCATGCTCGGAGAGGAACATTCCTTGATATTCCCTCCACCACCAGTTAACATCTGTATAATGTTAACCCTATATAGATGGCAACTAAAATGATTTCATGTTGCATGCTAATAGCCTTATCATCTAAAATAGACATAACATGGAACTAGTGTGGTTTTTATAAAATTGGGCACTTGTGTATAACCCTTCAGGAATATAAAAAACAAAAAATAGAAACTAGCAAGCTAACTGCAGCAATCTTTTTCACAAATAGTTTGTTTATAATATCTTTCTCATGTATATTTCATTACAGTACTTATTTCGGGCATTATACTATATACATGATAATATTATACTTTATTTCAAATAACTCCATATAACTTTGCAATTTAACTTATTGTGTAATGTGTTGCTAGGTTTTATTGCGACATTGCATTGTAATTATCTTCCATGTACCTAAAAAAAAAAGAATATGTTTAATATCCACACAGATCAAAACAATGAGTCAACGAATCGTACCAAATAAAATTATGATCAAATCATTTATTCCAACAAATTAAATACAGTGATAATACAGTTGTACCCAGTACGTCATCATGGATTGAAATCTTTGAAAATGTGCTCAGTTTTCGTCCACTTTGACCGAGTACCCATTTTGTAGTATGATGTATTAAAGGACAATGAAACCCAAGTAAAATGTTACTTTCATAGACTTAAACAGATTAGGAGGAATAATCTCTGAAAGTTTGAGCACAATCGGTCAAGAAATAAGAAAACTATGGCTTTTTGAAAATGTCCATTTATTTCAATGAGTGACTCAAATTGGCAACGCAATCTGGCAAAGTTGTGGACAACTCCCCTACGTTTTGTACACAAAATTTCAATTTGTTTTTAATTTTCTCAAAATATATGTTTACCCTTCGTTTGAGTTCAACATATGTTTTGTAGTATACATTTATACACAACATATCGTGAGTTTGGGGAATGGAAAAGTGTGACTATGAAGAAAAATGTAAAAATTGGAAAAATTTGTGTACAAAACAAATGGGGAGTAGTCCACAAACTTATCAGAGTGCGTTGCCAATTTGAGTTCCACATAGGAATAAATGGGCCTCTTCAAAGAGCCATAGCTTTCTTGTTTATGGCCCGATTATGTTCTAACTTTCAGAGATTATTCCTCTTAATCTCTTCAAGTCTAAGAAAGCAACATTTTGCTTGGGTTTCATTGCCCTTTAAGTATGTATTTGTAAGTGTACATATTTCAACTACTTATAAGTTATACATTCGCTATAAATTCGCTATATTATTCCGCCTATGTGGCAATTATGACGTATTTGTACTATATTTCAAATGATTGTGTTTTTTTGTATTCATGTTTATCCTATTTATCGCACCACAATTGTATCATTAAAAGTATAATTGCACAATTGTACAAGTTTACTATTTTCAACAAAATATTATATTTACAATGAACATGTATCGAGCCTTTCATGCATCTAGTAACATCAATAATTACGTTATGATAACAGTTAGAACATGGAAGCAAAAATTGTACACAGATATTCTTATTTGATAACCGTTTTCCCCCCTTTTTTAAATTTGAATCGAAAGTAGTCTGAAAATCTATTTGATTCAAACAGTATTGCACTTTTCCTGTTTTAAAGATTCGAGATTTTGGGAGAAGATTACAATGGTCAACTTTTAAAAATCATTTCCATGCATCACAGTTTGCATGGGCGTCGATACTTACGTAATACCTATTCATCAGGGGGGATGAATAAATAGATCACCCCCCCCCCCCCCCCCCCCCGATGAATGGGTATCAATTACAGATCGACGCCCATGACAGTTTGTATTGACCTAAATGGCAAATTCTACAAAATATTGAATATTTTCGCCATATCGCGTAAGTCTGAACAGTGCGAAATTAGTATTTAAATTAAATGCATGTTTTAATATGAAATACATTTTGACCAGTCAGAGCGTCTTAATAATCTCTTGAGTGCTGGCACTCATTATTTTAGAAGAAAAACATCAATCATAAAACTATTGTATTAAAAGAAGAAAAAAATCAATCATTGTAAATTATACATTAATTTTTATTATCTTTGTAAATGTTTTAAAGCATTTTTTTAATCTACAGATGTATAGAGATGCAAGTGTAATAACTCCATTTCAAATTGTTTATTTATAGTAACATTTCCAGTAATATATATATATATATACAATTACTACAGTATTTGTCTTTTTATTTGATATTCAACATGCATTTAAATAAAATAAATAACATCACTTATTCTTCCATATATATATTTTGACGTTGCGTGTCATTCTTTGCTTGGCTCTTGAAACCATATATTAGGCGTGAAAGGCGAGGGGCTGGGGACTGCAGCCCCCTTGGAGTTTAGTCAGGCAAAAAGCACATCAAATTCGGGCAAACCATGTCATTAGATAAAAGATAAATAAATAGAAATTTACAATGGATCACAATTATCGCATCAACTTTACGATGGTCTATACACGTGCGAAGACAGAATCACATGAATGTGTTAAAGTGTGTCATAAAAGTGTAAAATAAGATGATAATACTGCGTAATAACTACACATGCATATAAGTCCACTAGTTCGTACACAAACAATACCTATCAATAAATAATTACATTAAAGGGATCTAGTAATTTGACAAGTGCAAAAAGTGATGCGTGGTTAATAACAAATGTGTATTTGTGTGATATGATATGTCCAGAAAGTAATGTGTGAAAATTTCAAGTTTATTGGATGTTATTTGGCCGAGTAATGAGTGAGAATGCAAAGTGATATTCACTTACTCATTGCAATTACTTTATACACGGCTGAAAAGGTCTCGTAGATAATTTCATATCCGAACACTTCCATCGTAAATATCTTTTGAACGAAATGGAAATTTGACAAAACCGAAACCTGTTCCATGTTTTTATTGTTAATACGAATACAACAAGGTATGAGGGGACCGCTAGAATTCCAATTGGATTTTGAGGATTTGGACAATGTTACCCAGTCCCTTTAACACAATTCCGCAACATTCCTTATGGGTTCGTTTATCAACAGCTTAGTTCATACAATGTCAAGTGCTACAGTAAGTTTTTATGAAAAGGCAAGATATTTTACTTCACTTTCTTCATCATTCTGTTTAATCAATGTCTTCGGCTATTGTCCAGTTATCTGTATATCGCTGTTGCCTGGCGGTCTGGAGGCAGTGGCGTAGCGTGGTCGGACTGATTGGGGGGGGGGGGGGGCACGCAAAATTATTGGGGGGCACACCTTATGTATTTCTTTGTTTTTTCAAAAAATGTCCCCTTATGTTTTCTATTGTTTTTTCCAAATTATTGGGGGGGGGGCTCGTGCCCCCCGTGCCCCCCCCCCCCCCCCCCCCCCGTCGCTACGCCATTGTCTGGAGGAGAATCTTTGGTCCTCTGGAGGATGACTTTGATCTTAAAAGGGATCTTAGTAACTTTGTTGACATGTTCAAAAACTGGGAAATGGTTGATGAAATGTGTATTTCTGTGTTCGGAATCTGATATCTCCCTTGAGTGATGTGTGAAATGCCATGGTAAATGAATGTCATAATTATGACCGAGAAATACGCGAAAATGCAAAGTGATATTCAATAACTTATTACACTTACTTTGTACACAGTTATAATTATTATCCAGTAGATAATTATAAATCTGAACACTCACAATCATACATAGGCCTATCTTAATAACGGGAGAGAAATTCGGAAAACCGAAAGCTGTTCCATGCTTCTTTACAACAAGGTATGAGAGAGCCGCTAGAGTTCCAAGTAAGTTCGGTGGATTTTGACAAAAGTTACTAGATCCCTTTGACCTTGACCATGATTAACAATTATCTACAGGGCCTACTCATATTGCACGTTAAACTTTGTCAAGGTGTGAAACAAACAAACTAGTTAAACCTGTGTATAGTGACCGAATACGGGAAACAAGAAAAAAGTGGCCACTGTAGACAGGTGACCCCTATAGACAGGTTCCATAACATCGTTTATCTCTACAGGGGATCACTAGTTGTCCACTTGGCAGGTTGACTGATATAAACAGGTGACCACTGATACAGGTTTGACTCTATATTTTCATTGTTCAATCTTCGGTAGCTGCATTTTGTAGCTGCTGGTCATCTTCCTGCTGCGTATGTGCCTTAGACGACTGGGTGAAGTCTTCAGTCCTTTACAGGATGGATTTCAAATCTCCGACAGATAACAAACAAAAAAAGTTTAGGCAAATCAGGTATATACAGTGCCTACTCATATTTTCGGCCGTTTATCTTTGAGAGAAGACTATTGAACTACTCTAGTTCTTCAATCATTGTGATCTTCGGTAGCCGTTGTAGCTGCTGTTCATCTTCATGCTGTTGCTGTGCCTTTGACGACTGGATGAAGTCTTCGGTCCTCTCCAGGAAGTCCTTGATCTTCAAGTTAATATCGGTGATCTCGCTCTTGAGACTTCGGTGGTTGGAACAGCAGGTGGTCGAGGAGTTGGATCTCGACGTCGAATTCTGTCTCGCGTTCGCGTTCGCGTTCGTCAACAGGAGAGCCTTTTGCGATAGCGTGAGCGTGGACGACAGCACGTCCGGTGAGGAGTTCCTGCGCTGGTGCAGCAGCGAACGGAAGGTTGCGGGCTTCATCGACAGCGACTGGCGTCTCGCCAACCTCAGAGGCCGCTCCATGTCATGTGGATGGTAAGCGGTTAGGACTGTGTATTGGTCATCTTCTTCTTCTTCACTGTTGTCATCATCATCACAGACGTTGTTTTTGTCATGATTCTTGTTGTTGTTTGCAGTGACTTCGTTGTGGTGGCGGGGTGATATTCCATGCCTCGACTGTAACGCGGGCAATATGTCATAAACAGGAACGCTACTAGCGATAGAAGAAGTTGAGGCTGCGGCATTTATAGACGGTAAGTCGCTTTTTATCTTTGTGTCGCTGTTAAAAGTAGCTATGTTGGACTCTTGGCCACCGTGCAACTTGTTTTTCATATTTCGTGATTTTGTCTTGAGCGCATCGCTTCGTGGTGGCCGCGGGGATTTTACACTCTCTGTTGGTACGAGCGTGTTGTGGACACCCAGTAAGACCCCCGCATGTAATTCCGAGGTGGGGAGGGAGTCTGAACACTCGTCGATCGTTTCGGACGAAGGAAACCTGGCACCGGTTGACCTTTCCCCGTTGTTGAAACGTATGATGGAGTCCACGATGGCATCGTTGGCACTGTAGCGTCTTCGTCTCATCCCCGACGACGGTTTCTTCGGAAGAAGTTGCGGCGGACGCGGTGAGCAAACCTCCTGAATACTGTTCGACGACGCAGACGACGAGACGTTGGGGTCACCGGGATTTTTCAAATTTTCGACACAGACCGAAGCTGATCGCTTGTTTTTCCCGATAACGATCACAGGGATATCACGAACAGGGCGCTTTGTTGCGCTCATAAGGACCGATTTTTGTCCTGATCCTTGGTACCCGTCCGAGTCACTGATGCGCGGGGATGCGGTCTGGATGCTCTGTAGGACATCGAGCATCTCCTCGGTCTTCCACTCGAGCTTCCTGACGGACCGTTTCTCCTTGGTCTTGAGACGACCCAGCTTTGATCGGAGCAGGTCCTCCTCGTTCTGGTTGTGGTATCGGGCCTGTTCCTCACGCCGGTCCCGTTGCGTGGCGGTAAGACGCCGGAGGAAAGCCGGACGGTGCTTCTCCATATTCAGATTGTCGTCCATCTTGGGGGGCGGGAAGTTTTGTTGCCGCTAATAAATAGGGACTGCTTACACCTGGGAACGAGATCAATGCAGAAAGGGGTAAATAAATAACTTAATGAATAAGCAAGTTTATACAAACTAAAATAGCTTTCCGATGTAATAGAAACAACATTTGACAAATATGCATCCAAACATCATCAGAAATGAAACAGTTCACAACTGATTAAAGGTCACTTGACATGTTGATTTATGTCACATGTGACTAAGAACTTATTTAATAAGAGCTTATTATGTGTCAGGTACATCACACACATGGCATTAGTTCAATTATTATGATATTCTGAAATTATATTATGTGAAATTATATGCTAGTGGATGACACATTTATTTATAACTTGTATATGTTTGAAAACCAATACATTTATCTTATCTTATCATGGCCCCGTTGCAGAAAGAGATACACTCGATTGTAAGTTACGATTGATCGTAAGTCAGAAAATTTACGCATTTCAACCAATCAGATTTGCGCATCTAGAACACGTGATCTGACTTACGCTTAATTGCAACTTATAATCGATTGTATCTTTTTCTGCAACGGGGCCCTTATCTTATATATAAAACAGACTAACATTTTCAAAAGAAGAATTTTGAAAATATGAGAATATTATGAAAATGGCAGGCGTTTGATAATGATTGACGAGCCTCAAACTGGAATGTTTCTACAGATTGTATTAGCCATCAGATGACTGTCCCCTGGGGGGGGGGGGGGGGGAAGGGGAGGGGGGGGGGGGGGGGCTCGTGTATATTTGCAATACGGGTATGTGACGCTTCAAAGACCCCCTTTTTCACAGCTGATCCCGTCGCTCCTAAGGGTCTCATTTTCATCAAAGATGGCCGATCGTCGTACCTAAGGCTCATATTTTCATTTTTAAAAGGCCGGTCAGCGCTCCCAAGGGTCCCATTTTCCCACTCTCGGTCTCGGCCACGATCGCTCCTTAGACCCCTGTTTTGCGTTTCGAAGTTGGATAAGGCACACCCCCGCCAAAAGGTAATTCGAGTTTTCCAATTATTTAATTTTGTATTGGAAACAAATTTGTTGTTGGTGGAATGGACTACTAAATACGTTACCTTTCATTTTATAAGAATATTATTTTTGGGTGTGGTATACCCTTTAAGTAATTTGTGGCTGTATTCCGCTCTCAATTACTAGTCGAGAAAGTTATATTGGCTGGAATGAACACAGCCTTCACTACTTGTTCCATTACACATGTTAAATTTTCGTCATTAATTCACGCTACCTTCAACAATGCACTATCGGTTTTGTCAATCACTGATCATTTTGATAATACTTCGCTTTTTTTTCTTTGTTTGTATTGATGCTGGTCCCAATATAATTGAGTTAAGACTGTATTGTGATAATAGTACAACAAATTTATAATATATTATATAAAATGTTTGGTTTGCTATATCCCAACCAGCTGCAACTGTATACACATCATCTATCTACGCACATGCACCTTCATTTTCATATTCCATCCGCACCCATCATCTCATCCATTTCTCCTATTTTTGTTTGTATATACATTTACTTTGTAACGTTTTATAGCCCTTTTTCAGGGACCATCATTCTCTCAAGCACTGCTTATAATGATGGTCCCGTATACATATCACATTATGTTAATACTTTATTTGAAAATATGTTTATTATGTGTATCTACATGTACTAGTATATTGCAATCTTTATTATTATGTTACAACTTATTCAATATACATGTTTATTTGTAATATCCAAGAAGTGTATTTCTTTCTTTCTTATTTGTATAATTATTCTGTATCATGTGATTATGTGGAAAATATCATTGATTCATCAATGAATCAATGATACCCGAAATGAAATGAAACGTCGAAATTGTTATCAATTATATAGTCAGTCAGGGTTCACCCAGTGTACTTTGACGCTAAGCTGTTAATCATAACTCATATCGTGACGTGACCACTTGAAAGATAACATTGCCTCGATACTCCCTATATACATTAATGTGGCAATCATACATTGCACATTATTATGTTGCTAAATTCATTGATACACTCGCCAGAAATAAAATTTGAATTGAATTGAGAAATAATGCTAGATGTGAAACCAATTCACATGTATTTCCCCATGCATACACACACACACAAATACCGATATGATATCATCTTGCACGGATACATGAATAATAGCTGTCCATTCAGCAATATGCACACTGCATGGCTGAAATTACTTTCTCCTCGTATCGAGTACAGAGAACAATAACATAAAGCATTATATACAAATGTATGCTCATAATTCATCATATTCATAGCGCTGAATTAAAGTCGAAGGATAACAATAAATACATTTGACAGGTGTAATTCTCTTTGTACTTCCAATATTGCATACACATTTTGACTAGGTATACTTTGTACAGACTAATTGGTGACTGCTATCTATATTCCCGGCCGAATAATAACGATGCACAGTGTGATCTGTTATTCGTTAAAACCTGTAAAAGAGATATTGTACTAAACTATATTATTAACACAATAACGAAAGGTTGATAAAATGTGTATTCCCTTGATCTGATACCGTAATATGTCCACGGAGTAATGTGAGAATATTTTGAATGAATGTCATAATTATAATTATGAGCGAAATGCAAAGTAACAGTGGCGTAGCTACGGGGGGGGGGGGGGGGGCACGTGCCCCCCCCCCCCCCCCCAATCGTTTGGCAAAAAAAAAAAAAAAAAAATGACGACCGGACATTAGCCAAATGTGTCTATATCATTCATTATTATCATGTTTTATTAAATGTGTGATGATAATGATGTTATCAACGATAATAAAGAAGAACATAACGGTCGTTCCCTAGTACTAGCAATAGCGCACCTATATCAGTTTGAAGAATCCTTCCAATATAGCGCCTTATACAAATTTTCAGTCCCGTGCGCGAGGATCGACGCTCACCGCTTCAGAAGACATAGAGCGCGTATAGGCCTAACACACTTCCTAGCACATGGTAAATCGTCCATCATACCAAGGGCCTTTTCAGGATCTAGAATCTGCCTCCCGCTTTTATAGATAATTTTGACCATTTGACACCTTCATGCAGGCTATAAAGGCGCATAGCTGCACTACGTTATCCTAAATGTCTAGGTAAAGACAAACTTCCTTTACTAATTTCTTCACTCCAAATGCACCCGTTCCATTAATTCATGATGCATAAATTATCTAGGCATATTGTTGATGATCATGATTGAAGGAGCACCAGTCATCTTCTCCGTTCTTCTCAGTTGAGCATAGGCCTACTGAAACTAACTCAAGGGACCCGTGTCATGGGTCTAGTCACGCGACAACAGGCAGGGGACGGGGAGGGGAGACATGCCCCTCCCCATACATTTGAAAGTGGAGGTGATTGTTCCTCCCACTTTTAATATGCATACACTATGTATGTTTGATTCTATAGCTTGAACTACGAATCATTTATTTTGGTCTCGGGTATGCGCCAAATCGCACAATTTAAAGCCCAAAATTTGCAAAAGCTCCCTACAGTGGGAGGGGTACACCCCCTCCCATGGCGTCGATCCTGGGGGGCAGGGGTGCGGTCGCCCCCCCCCCCCCCCAATGAAAATATTGGGGGCGAGCATATCATTTCGCCCCCCCCCCCCCCCCCAATAATTCTGAAAATAAGGAAGAAAAAAATCGAGTGATATAATGCCAAAGAGGGGAAAGACACATTTATCAATGATTAATTTTCAAAATAGCTTTTTTTTTTAGTTTGAAAAGGACTGTAAATCTCGTTTTGCCGCGCGCTTCGCGCGCATACTGTTTCTCATATTGCAAGTTTCATTTCGGTTTGCTTGAACTCACTTTTCGAACTGTGTTGAGCAGTGTAATTTCTCAAACACACACCTCAAACGAAGTGTATTAAACCCTCATCTATAGCACACCGTCGCAGAAAATAAAATAATCTGAAATAATATATCTTTCAGTAAATTCGGTCCATATGCGCTGAACGCAAATCATATTGGAATATCATGTCACCCCACATTTGAAAGTGGAGGAGATTGTCCCTCTCCCTTTGTCATTATGTATGTTTGGTTCCATACTTATTTACTTCATGATATTACGTGAAATTTCTGTCTTAGGTGTGCACCAAATCGCACAATTTCACGCCCCAAAATACAAAAGCTCCCTACTGTGGGAGGGGGACACCCCCTCCCACACCCTCCCCCACTCGGTCGCTTCGCTTCCTCGCAATGTCTCCCCTCCACTTTTGAGAAGTTGTTGACGCCCTTGCTTAGTTTCACTATATCACTATCACTATATCGATGGCTCTATAGTATACAGGATCACGTGGATCCATCTTATGCAAGGCTCAATCTTTCCGCGCTATTCCCGTTTAAAAATACGTTACGAGTAGGTTCACTATTATAATACAATGACAAATAAAAAGACAATCATGACCATACTTCTACAGTGATATTTTAAACACCAATTTCAAAAATTTCTCCATGTGGGAGGGGGTAAACCCCCTCCCACACCCTCCCCCCAATAAGTATAGACAAGCACGGATATATACGACGTGAGCGTAATTGAGTCTGGTGTGTGTGCATGTACACGTAATGTAGGTTCGATTGTGTTTGTATACTTTATCATGGGGGAGATGAATTAAGTCCTGATTTCTTTAATTCAGTATTATCAAATTTCCTTCCAAGGTATGCACCAGATTGCATTATTTCAAGTGAAAATTTGCAAAAGCTCCCTTGATAACCCTCCCCCCCCCCCCCCCTCGTGCGCTACGCTCCCTCGCAGTTGTGCCCCCCCCCCCCAATCCGTTGACCCTCGCTAC
>JBAMJV010011781.1:0-65150 GCA_037951105.1 Echinarachnius parma | reverse complement strand
AAGCGATTTTTAATTTGTCGTTGATGATCTCTCTATTCAATCAATATTTTAACAAAACATGACATCATAATTTCGTATGAAAATTGTGAAACCGATGCTTTTTTAGAAGCGCCCTTTTTTGTTGAATGACTCTTTTTTTAATGATAAAAGGCTTTTTACTTAATCCGTTTGTGATTTTGTATACCTTTCGAGCATGGTGAAGTTATAAACGTTTAGTTTGCAATGTTACTGTGCAGGTTGTGGATACTAAAGTTCAGCCTTACCACGTCAAACAAAACAATATTTATAACTATATACAGCGATGTTACTATTGTTTCTTACAAATAAAGCACAACGATATGAATACAAGTCTACGATATATAGTATGAATACTACTAATTATTCTACTTTCTCTGCTACTGTTTGTACAACTGATACATACTAGCTAGTAATTAATATTATCAATCAATTCATTCAAATTAATTTATGCAGACGCTCCCACGCCAAACTGAAGAGATCACTTGTGCGCGAACCGGCACCGTACACCGTCCTCAACTTCGGCAGCGAGGTCTTTGACGAGGGGATTGATTCCGGAGATCAGAGATCATCAAC
Organism: Echinarachnius parma; assembly: GCA_037951105.1. Taxonomy (NCBI): domain Eukaryota; kingdom Metazoa; phylum Echinodermata; class Echinoidea; order Clypeasteroida; family Echinarachniidae; genus Echinarachnius; species Echinarachnius parma. The sequence goes on along the minus strand of JBAMJV010011781.1, from coordinate 64,559 downwards.
CGTATCTTCGTCGTCAGCTCACGAATTGCACACGTACGTGAACGAGGGTGTGGATAGACCACGCAGCGGGATAAGTAATATCGAAGAAATGAGGGACAGTAGCCAAGTTGATGACGGGCATTATTATGAGGTGGCGGGAGTTTAGCATCACGATGATACTGATGTCGTGATGCTTCCAGTTTGTACAACTCAAAGACCTGGGGATGTATTCTGAAGTTAAAGTTTATTTTATCTACGTCATATCTACGTCACTAAAATATATTTTAGCAAATCGCTATTATAGTACAGTGTAATGTTTTAGTGACGTAGATATGACGTAGATACAATAAATTTAGCGTACAATCGTTTCAGAATACACCCCCAGACAAAATGATACTAGGGATCCTCAGTTTAATACCATTGTTGCTTGTTTTAAAATTGTATACACATATAAGAGAAATATTGACGAAATGTTACTTGTGTATTGGTTCTGAAAATGTAGTCCTTCACTCTATTGTATTTCCATTGGGCTGTTTCTAAACGGGGATGGGAACACACCCTCCCACTCTGCTCGTGCAACGTAGTACTATGCTGCATTCTCAAATTGATGAGACAAATGTTGTTGTGTAAGACAAGTGGCGTATCTACGGAGGGACACGGGGGGTACGTACCCACCCCCCCCCCCCCCAAACAAGTAATAACAAAAATGAAAATCGAGAAAGAAAAAAAACACAAGGGGAGAATCTTTGGAACAAAAAACAAATATAAGACTTCCCCCAATAATTCGCCCGTGCCCACCCTACCCTAAAAAAAAAATATGTCAAACATGAGAATGGAGAAAAATCAAAAGAGGAGAATCTTTATAGCAAAAGCAAAATATATAACTGCCTCCGCACCCCCCCCCCCCCCCACGATCAATCAGACTACGCTACGCCACTGCGACAAACAATATGGTCCTCTCGTTTCTCTACCCTTACTTCCTTATGTACCCCCTCTTTTCCAGTCCCGTCACTACCGGGGGCCCACATCCACTTATTTGGGTATCAGATCCAAATTGACAGTTATTACATATTACGTTATTAATTACATAAATAATACAATTATAATCAAGATGACAGACACATTAATAGACTGTGTCACGATTTTAGCTCTGCTGCGATTTAAAATTTTATTTTTGTTTAAATCAACTTAGTTGCTATAGTACCATAATACAATGTTATATTGCAGTTTATCACCCGACTAAGTAAATACAGTACATGAGCTGCCATGTAATATTTTTGGATATTACATGGCACTGTTACATGGCAATTCGATAAAACAGTCGTTAACTTTGCTGTCGGGATAATCATGGAATGTTCCCCTCGGGATTTTAAATGCTATTTCGTGAAGAAAGTAAGTCCCTCGACTACGTCTCAGGAATTATTTACTCTTCCGGTCCCTCAATAGCATTTAAAATCCCTCGGGAGTGGAACATTCCGTGCTTTTCCCTCCACCACCATTTAACAACTGTATAACATCATATACTGTATCAGCTGTAAACAGTTGACTATTATAATCAAGATGATATATACATTATAAGGTTGTACGTGTCACGATTTTAGCATTGCTGTGATTTTCTAAGTTGGTTTCGTTTTAATCAAATTCATTTTTAAAGTACTATATAATCCAGTTTGTATCATATACACAGGAAAATGGTTAATCAAGATGTCAGACGCATTATGTTATAAGGTTGTGTAACGATTTTAGCGTTACTACAATTGTTTGTTTTGTTTTATTCAATTTCTTATCTACAATTCCATAATGCAAATATAATCAAGAAGTTGGACACACTGGTTGTGTCATAATTTTAGCTTTGATACATTTTTCTATTTCTTTCTTTGTTTTAATCAACTTCTTTTCTTTCATGCCATAAAACTATATGTAGTGCAGTATATTATATTCCTAATGAGATTTTGAAAAATGGATCATTATAATCAAGAAATTGGACACATAGGTTGTGTTACGATTTTATCATAGCTGCAAGTTTGAAATTTTGTTTTGTTTTAATCAACTCAATTGTTATAGTACCATCATGTAATATTATATTACAATGCAGTATGTAATCAGATACAGACAACTTAACAACTACAATCAAGACATAAGACTCACTATGTTATAAGGTTGTCTCATGATTTTAGCATATACTACGATTTTCTATTGTTTGTTTTACTCAATTTCCTATTTATACTACCATACTAACGTAATCGGATACAGAAAATTGACAATTGTTATAATCAAGATGGTGGACACATTATAAGGTCTTAAATGCTGTGTCATGATTTTAACATTGCAGTGATTTTCTAAATCGGTTTCGTTTAACTTATCTTCATTTGTATAGTACAATAATACAATTTTATATTACAATGCATTATGATTATATGCAGTATGATTATATACAAAAGAAACTACAATAATAATCAAGAAGATTGACACACTGGTTGTGTTAAGATTTTAGGTATTGTTCCGGCTTTCAATTTTTGTTTTGTTTTATTAAATGTCTTATCTATAATACCATAATACAATACCTTATTACGTAATCAGATTCATAAATGTAGTATTTTTATAATCAAGATGATAGACGCATTATCATGTTGTATCGCGATTTTAGCATTGATGCAATTTTCTATTTTTGTTTTTGTTTTAATCAACTTATTTTCTTTAATGCCATACAACCATGTACAATGCAGTATATCATATTCGTAAACAGATACAAAAATGGACAAATATAATCAAGAAGAAGAACACACTGGTTGTGTTACGATTTTAGCTTTGCTGCGATTTTCAAATTTTGTTTTAATCAACTTCTTTTCCTTAATGCCATACAACTATATACAATTTTGTATATTATATTATTTGTAAGCAGATTTTGACAAATGGATAATTATAATCAAGAAATTGGACAAATAGGTTGTGTTACGATTTTATCATAGCTGCTAGTTTTTAATTTTGTTGTGTTTCAATCAACTCAATTGTTATAGTACCATAATACAATATTATATTACAATGCAGTAATCAGATACAGAAAATGGACAATTATAATCAAGATGATAGACACAGCATAAGGTTGTGTCACGATTTTAGCTTTGCTGCAATGTTCTATTTTGTCTTTGTTTTAATCAACTTCTTTTCTGTAATGCCATAAAACCATATACAATGCAGTATATTATATTTGTAATCAGACTTCTAAAAAAGGATAATTATAATAAAAAAGATGGACACACTGGTTGTGTTACGATTTTAGCATAGCTGCGATTTTCAAATGGTGTTTTGTTTTAATAAACTTAATCCTTATAGAGCCATTATACAGGGTGTCCCAGAAAAAAACGAAACCGAATTTCATGGCAGAAGTTTTCTATCATAATGAATAATTTCTTTGATGAGATCTACAAGTATGACAAGCTCTGTATCTCTTCTTTCATTTGATGTACAACTTATGGCACATAATTCACGCATGACTGAATTAAAACAATGGAAATTGGTGATACAGAAATTCCACTTGCACGCAGAAATTGCAAGTTTGGGTGAGTTTTTAGGGTAGTAAATGTACTTATTTTGAAAAAGGACAAACGCCGCATAAAAACTCTTATTTCTTATCATTTATATGACACCTCATGCTTATAAATTATACAATTCATGCCAGAGAACGAGTACAATGAAAACATGCTTGATTTCAGCCCAAATGAGTAACTGTCCTGATCTAGCATGTTTCCCATGTTTTCCCTGATCCCCGTGTTTGTGTAAATTCACTCATGCATCACTCAGCTGCTAAGTCAGGAATACAGAGCGACTTCTTACTCAACTATTTACTCATTTGGGCAGAAATCAGGCATGTTTTCATTGTACTTCTCTGGCATACATCGTTTATGTTTGTGCATAAGGTGTCATATAAAATATACCAATATTAATTTGTGTGCGGTGTTTGTCTGTTTGCAAAATAAATACGTTTACTACTCTCAAAACTTAAACTTACAATTTCTGCGTGGAATTTTGGTAACACTAATTTTTATTGTCATGCGTGAATTATGTGCCATAAGTTGTACATCAATGAAAGAAGAGAAACAGAGCTTTTCATTCATGTATATCTCATAAAATAAATGATTCATTATGAAATCCGGTTTCGTTTTTTCTTGGACACACTGTATACTATTATATTACAATGCAGTATTTAATCCAATATAAATCATTTTGTTTTAATCAATCTCTTATCTATAGTACACTAATTACGTAATCAGATACAGGAAATCGACAATTGTTATAATCAAGATTATAAATACACTATAAGGCTGTGTCATCATTTTAGCATTCCTGCGATTTTCTATTGTTTTGTTTGAAACAACTTCTTCTCTATAATACCATAAACTATACTATACTTCAATGCAGTCATATATTCCTAATTAGATTATGACAAAATAGACAGTAATGATAGACTTTATACGGTCTAAAAGGCTGTGTCATGATTTTAGCATTGCTATGATGTTCTAATTTTGCTTCTTTTTAATCATAGTACAATAATACAATTTTATATTACAATGCAGTATGTAATCATATACAAAAGAAATGTACAATTATAATCAAGAAGATTGACACACTGGTTGTGTTACGATTAAAGCATTGTTGTGGCTTTCAATTTTGGTTTTGTTTTATTACATTTCTTATCTGTAATACCATAATTCAATAATGTATTACGTAATCAGATTGAGAAAATTGAGAATTTTCATGATCAAGATGATAGACACAATTTAAGGTTGTGTCAGGACTTTGGCATTGCTGCAATTTTCTAATTTTGTTTTGTTTTAATCGACTTCTTTTCTTTAATGCCATACAACCATATACAATGCAGTATATCATATTCGTAATCAGATTTGTTTAGATGGACAATTATAATTAAGAAGGTGGACACGCTGGTTGTGTTACGATTTTAGTATTGCTGCGATTTTCTATTTTGGTTTGATTTAAATCAAACTCTATCATATAATACCATACTACAATATATTCGAACAAGGCAGTATACTTACTGATTTATTTTAATCTAGATTATGATGTTTGTATGTTTTTTTCGGGCTGCATGATAAACAACCATTACATTTTTTTTTCCTGTTAACAGTATAGTTTTGGTAGAAAGGGCGCTTCAAGAAAGACAGTTTACGTGTGGTGAAGACAAATTATAATACAAGTACACGATTGTAAAGACAAAATATACTTTGATCAATTTCTATTAAGAAACAAATTAAACACCCATACATATATCCCTGGAATTAGTAATGAATATAGGTCCCACATTTATTCTATGATTTAAGAAATTATTAATTAATATAAAGTCTACACATTTTGGAGACACAGCAAAGTGGCTATTAAATCATTATTTTAACGAAAACTCACATTTAATGAAAAATGGTTGACTTTCAGGGTTGATATTTGTATAAAAACAGGCTCTAGCTAGCTTAAAGGGACTTAGTAACATTGTCCAAATCCTCCAAAAAAATATTTAATTCTAGCGGTTCCCTCATACATTGTTGAATTCGTATTAACAATAAAATCATGGGACAGGTTTCGGTTTTTCAAATTTCCCTTTCGTTACAAAGATATGTACGATCGAATTATTCAGATAATAAAAACTCCGTTGGAGTTTTGAAACCGTGTAAAAAGTGAGTGCAGTGAGTTAGTGAATATCACTTTGCATTTTCGCTCATTACTTGGCCATCCAATGTCCATTAATGTTCACACAATACCCTGTGCACATATGAGATAACAACAATATACATTGCATCAACCATTCATCACTTTTTGCACATGTCAACAAAGTTACTAGATCCCTTTAAGATGGATTCTCTTTCATTCAAGCGTGGTTAAGTTATATCAATTATCTTTTCATGATAACGGATAAGTACTTTAGTTACTGACATTCTTTTTGAGCAGAACTATTATATCCCATTAATCAATATTGTCATTCCAAAAAACGTAATAATCTTTCGATGAAACTCATAAAATAAAAAACAACAGAGTAAAAAAAATTGTTCAGTACAAACCTGTGCCTTCAGTTATCTGTATTATTAATTCAAATTCAAATTCAAATTCATTTTATTTCCACAACTTGAATTAAAAACATTACAAAGAGAAAGTATACATGGTAAAAAACAATGCATAACAACAATAACAGGTAAAATACATCAAATATAACAAAGGAGGTAATACAAGAAGTAAATTCACAGTGTGGAGGGAGGAACAAAGGCCATTGACCTGTCTCAGGCTCCTCCCCGGAGTTAAGTACAACATAAAACAGTAAATATACATTGAGTAAAATGAATAAACACATTGATCACACACACACACATACACACACACACAAACAATCAAACTAACATGTGGAGAGATGCTTTGTATACAGTATTATATCTATAAAATGGGTAGGCAAGATTTAGTATATGAATTAATAATATTTACTTTTTATATCACATTACACTCATTACATGTCAGTAAAACAAGAGCTAGTCAACAGCCACACAGTTTAACAACGCAGTGACGTCATTGCCAATGAGTGCGTTGCCAATTTGAGTCCCTCATAGAAATAAACGGATATTTTCAAAGAGCCATGGTTTTCTTATTTCTTGACCGATTGTACTCAAATGTTCAGGGACTATTCATCCTATTTAGTGTCTTATAGTACTGTACATACAACAATTGTCCGGATTTCATTTTACTTTAACTCACTCTCAAATAAAAGATTGCTATGCTCGGGGATGCTACACCGCAGGTCGCCATTTTTTACTAGGCTATATACATATAGTGTGTCAGTGGCGGATCCAGGGGGGGGGGGGTTTAGGGGGTTTAACCCCCCCCCCCCCCCTTGGGCTGCCAAGTGAAAATGTATCAGTGAAAAAAGTGAAAAAAAATAAGTGAAGAAAAGTGAAAAAATATCACTTACGGGGGTTCAAAATAGCAACAACAAAAAATCGCCGAGAGGGGGGACACCCCCTCTCGGACTCTCCCCCCACTCGCCGCTACGCGGCTCGGGTCAAACCCCCCTTAGCAAAAAGCTAGATCCGCCCCTGTGTGTGCTCACTGCATAACACTGAACGAACATGTATTCCGCATCGCGCGCAATCAGGAGTTCACAAGATGGCAGCGCACATCTTATTTACCAATCCCAAACACCTTTAAAGGGGATCTAGTGACTGTGCTGACAATGAGCGAAAATGTGATATTCACTAACTCATGCCACTGTCTTTGTGCTTAGTCATATTTATCTACCAGAGAATTATAAATCCGAACATTTCAGTTATTTATATCGTTATCCCATAAAGAGAACAACATGTTCTATGCATATTGGTATACGAATACAATGACATCAAGACGAGAGAGCCGCCAGCGTTATAAGTAAATTCTGAGGATTTTGACAAAGTTGCTTGACGCCTTTTATTTACTTCTAAGGTTCAGATCGAGCGTAACAATAGCCGTTCACCTCTCATACTGTCAAATATTATTGTCGTACTTTTAAACATTTCTGTTGGTCTTACTTCAGTGATTTCGAATTGATTCACGTGCAAGGCAAATGGGGTATAAAGTACAAAATGGAAAATATATTCCCATATAATATTTCTAGCTGACAGATGTATTGTGTGATCATCAATGTTTGTAATGTTATCATGTAGTTGAATAAACTCAAACGGGGAAAAAAAAGTATATACCGTGCTGTCTCCCTATAGGAATATGTCTAATTGTATGTCGTACATGTATTTAGCGGAAGTTCGCAACATAATACATTAGCGTTAGGCAAAAGGGTGATTGATTTTGTAATAGCCGTCAATTCAATCCTTGATCTAGGGATATAGCACACATCTCGACTCGTGATCGTTGACTCTAGGGTCTATTATTATCAAGATTCTATCAAAAAGTCGCAAAATGATTTGTTGTGCATTGTTAACATTTGGAATAATTAATCGCGCGCAATGACAAACAGGAAAAAGGGCAAATGGCGCCGTTTTTCACAAAGAATGCAGTGGTAGGACTATGGGCATTTTGAGTCGTACAACTCAACAAACTTGACAAAGTAAAATATACCCCATTAAGTTGTAGTTGGTTCCAGCAAAACCTTTGTTACAGCCCACGTGGAAGAGAGTGTTGGACCCTATCGAAATTAACACACTGGTTTTGAGTGGTTGGAAACAAGAATACATAGCACAATACAAAAATTGCTAATTAGTTGATATCAAAAGACGTTTGATTACGAGCAGGAACGATGGAAAGGTGGCACTTGGTAGTACTTTGGGCTCTTTTGTGCTGTCATCTTGCATCCGGACAGAGTAAGTAATTATATTATGATGTATATTATTGTGTGAAGTGGCATTTACTATGTTTGACAATTATTATCGGAATATATATTAATCTCCTCATACAATCTGTGAGACTATGAATCTAATATACGCTCGGCATGTATTTGTAAAGGTTAGCTCACATTGGAGCAAAGGTTTTCATGATACAAAAATAGCTCAAGAAAGTCACTCACGATGGGATTGTGTGATCATATCTACAATTAAGACGTAATTCAAACAGTCTAGCAATCCGGAGGACGCACAATTGGTGTTGCTTATTTCATTTCTAAAATTTAGAGGTAACATTAGTTTAGATTCTTTTGGTATACTTTTGATGAGAAGATTATTTTTTATTTCGATAATTTACATTTCAATTATTGAATCGTTTTGCATTGCCCAGGTGTAACATGCATATCCCTTAGTTCAGACACCAGCAATGTCTTCACACGTTACGGCGTAACGGTAACAGGTGAAACGGACTACACATTGTTCTATGACCCTCCAAAGTACGGCCTAGGGATGAGGCTGCCAGTAGGGACGAGTGAAGTGACCGTTACGGCTGCTATGAGGACAGGACCGATGATGGTGATTGGAAACTGTACATTTGAAGTTACAGTAGACTGTGAGTATTGTGGCAAGGATAACATTAATGTTTTGAAGAAAAAAACAACAATATGTATAACATTATCTTAACGTTCAACCGAACTCGATTGAAAGAGCAAGAGTGATTACTCGATGATGTCTAATACTTAAGCTTTAATTCTACAAACTTTCTTTGCAGTAGAAGAGTTGCCCATCGAGTGTCCCGGTCAGGCGGGGACGATCGTAGTCCCCACCGATCCTGGTCTAGCAACCTACACCTACGAGCCAATCAGCGTCACGAAGGCATCCACCTAAATCCCCCATTTTAACCCCTGTGTGTCGAACTAAATGTATTATAACAAATATCTGTTCTATAATTCCCCCCCCCCCCCCCCTGCGTTGTCCGCGACCACGCCCTACAAGGGAGGGGAGTACTCCTAGTGCTTGTGTATGTTTATTTTGCTTTCATTTCGTTCCAGTACAAGAGCTGCCCATCGAGTGTCCCGGTTAGGCGGTGTCGATCGTAGTCCCCACCGATCCTGGTCTAGCAACGTACACCTGCGAGCCAATCAGCGTCACGAAGGCATCCACCTAAATCCCCCATCTTAACCCCTGTGTGTCGAACTATTACAATTTGTTATGAAAATATCAATTATATAACCCCCCCCCCCCCCCCCTGCGCTATCCCCGACCACGCCCTACAAGGAGAGGAGAGCACTTTCAGTGCTTGTGCATGTGTATTACCTCCGCCAAGGAGGTTATGTTTTCGGTCCCGTTTGTCTGTTAGTAGTCTGTTATGCGCAGGTGCAGTCCAACTCAAGCTACGATACATCAATCACCATGCATGCAGTGCAGCTATGAATGCACACCACAACTAGCCCCTTCGTCGACCGGAACTCTGGCATAGTAATTGCCAGCTGGAGGCTTGTTCCGTGGATTTAATTTGCCGAAGATGTTCAGAATCGCCGTGAGAAATGTCATTGGTGTCCATTTTCCCCCCCAAATTGTTTTATTTTTTTTCATTTTCTTGCACGCTGCCTGTTCATTCGCGATATCTTTGGGCTTTATTTGGCTTGATACGAGCGCGCGTTGGCGGAGATGCACTCCGTGAGTGCACTCTGTCTATAGTTACACCTGTATTTGCTTTCATTTCGTTCCAGTACAAGAGTTGCCCATCGAGTGTCCTAGTCTGGCGGGGTATATCGTTGTCAGCACCGATCCTGGTCTAGCAACGTACACGTACCAGCCAATCAGCGTCACGAAGCTACCTGGGTCCATGACGTACATGTACTATGGACCAATCACAGAGACGACTACATTTGACGGGAGTAGCACAGACCCTGTGCTGAGCCTGGGTCTCCATGGTGTGACGTCAGTCATCAGTGATACAGTGCTGAGCAAGACTTGTGTGTTTTCTCTTCGTGTTGAAGGTTTTGTATTAAATTGATATTCAAGAACCTTTGCATGTTTTGCACCCTCAATATCTGAAAGTGTTGGAATGAATGATTGAAATAATTATTTCAGTAACGTTTAACCAATATAAAAAAAAGAAATTCAAACGTGTTTAGCAAAATATAATTTGTTGTTGTTTTTGTGTCATAAGTACCTATATACTCAAAATGATGATTCATTTCTATCATTCCTTTTTATTTATCCTTTCTGTTTTCTATCATGTAATATTATATTAGTAAATAATTGGCTATTTCAAATATTTCATTAATATTCCAGAATGCGTATAACCCATCTTTAAGTCGGTTCAAATTTAGTGTATTTTGATGTCTCATTTCCGATTTACTTTTCCTTGATAATAGACCTTGAACCGACGACAATTTTCTGTCCAGAACACATCTACCAAACAACTGAACCAGAGCGACCTGCCATGGAAATGCTTAAAATGATTAAGATTGATTATTTGAAAAAAAAAAGTTTATTTCTAAGGTATTCGGAACAAGAGCTCAATTCGTCATGACATTCTTTATTACATAGTGGCATCCTTACCATACCAGTATGTCAAGAGTGTACAGATTTGTAATTTCCTTTTAATGTACTTTTCTTTTCAAGACCAAGAACCTCCGACAATCGTCTGTCCAGATGACATCTACCAAACAACGACGAATATCGCATCCTTCAATATTGTGAGTGCGACTGATAACGTAGATGTCCTTGGCGGAAATCTTGCCATTTCTTTGAGTCATCTACCTGGATTCCCATTACCGAACGGACCGACGGTGGTGACCGTCAACGCACACGACAGGGCTGGGAACATAGCCACGTGTAACTTCACCGTGACAATAGATCTGGGTAGGTGCAACGTTACATACTTTTTATAACTACATGTTGAACAGCAAGAACGGAAGAAGCCTACAAATTATCACCATGTATTATTTCCTGACCAAATAACTCAATAATGACAACGTTAATGTGGTAAGGAGCATTTGGGGTAGGATACCGAACATATGTTTTGTGATCCCAATATGTCTAATGTATTTAAAGATATAAACAGGATTGGCTTCATTTTGCGAATAGAAACCGAACGGCATAAATGGCCTATTGAAACATAAATTTAAAACTTGATTTCTAAAACGTGATTTTCCCAGAATAATACAAAGTATGCACTTGAATTTTAACTCGTATTGGGGGGGAAAAAAAAAAAAAAAACTTGTACGTATTGAATAACGGATCATCGATTTCTAACAGATGGCATTCGACCGAGGTACACGACAACTACGAGTACGAATAAGAATACAGGAGCTCTACAGACTTCTACGACCACGGGGCAGAGTGCGATGATCACGACATCTGATCCGATCACACCAACCATGGCGATGATGAGTATGTCTAATGCAGGCATTCCGGAGTCTGCTCTTACGAAAGGTTTGTGTGCTTAATTAACACATTCAACTCGACGTTTTGTCCAATAGATGTCAGTCGTAATAATCATAGTCGTCTAACAAAGTAAAATTTATTCTTCATTTAAGCAATTTCCTCGAAGTAGTTATTTGTTGTATAAATTTCGTATTTCCGCGCATTAAGTTACTAATTATTGCAATTAAAGTAGAGTTATACCAGTATGATGCATAATGACCCGCACTGAATATTGTACTCAAATATAGTTTTGAAAATCATCATAACTATATATATGCATTTTCCCTGTGATTCATTTTTATAAAGAATATTCATGTTCACATATCTATCTACAACAGTTGTTATAGCCTTTCTGTGTCATACCCATTTCAGATATAATTCTGGGTGTTGCTCTCGGCGTTGTCATGGTATTTGCTATCGCAATGCTTGTAATTCATCTTAGATTAAGGTGAGATATAATCACTCCTTATCTGTCTCATTTTGCAATCATTTTACATTCGATGTTTGTCCAATTACATTTGAAAATGTTAATGTAGATTTTTACACAATATAAACACTTAAAATGGTTTATGTTCTCTTGGTCTACACTCAGTTGGTCTACAACTCATTTGGTCTACTACCTGATGCCTTTAACTTCAATTTCCCCAACTCCAAACACGATCCCTAACTCAAAACCTTACCCTATCCCTTATCTACACCTCTAACCCTAATCATAATCAATATTTATATTCATAAGACCCCGAATTTATAATTTTCTAGTAGACCAAATGGGAGTAGACCAAATGGCTGTAGTAGACCAATCGGCAAGTTACCCTTAAAATGGGGTCTAAATTCACATTACAGATTAAGAACCTAAATATTGAACTGCACAACAATTTTAGATAATCATGATAACTGATGTACATGTAGTAATTTTCTCATTTTGCTTTATTTGCTTAACCATGATCTATGTTTTAATACTTTCTATACAAATCATTTAGGCGTTCCTACGCCAAACTCAAGAGATCCCTCGAGCGCGACCCGACAACGTACGCCGCCCTCAACTTCGGCGCCGAGGTCATTGACGAGGGGAAGGATTCCAAAGATCCGAGATCATCGACCGTTTCAACGTCGTCGACTCACGAATCGCACACATACGAGAGAAACATTGTTAAGGACAGATCGCAAGAAAAGAAAAGTAGAATCAAAGAAACAAATGGTGACAGAGATGAGCAGGAGGATGGCCATTATTATGAAGTGTCGGGAGTTTAGCATCAAAATGATTCTGAAATCATAATAGTTTTGCGGCGTCATTGATTCCAGAGGGCCGAGATTACTGGCGTTAATATTGGAATTCTGACACTTTTTGTTCAATTACTGATTTGAAAGATGCTTATTATGTGTATCCATTAATATTACAAACTGTATCATTGTGTTAAAGGGGCCCTGCAATCCAAATAAATTAGCCTTTTAAAAGTTGTCAACATAGTTTTATGTCACTATTCCAGTCAAATTATGTACAACAAATTACTGAATTGAGAAAAACATTACAATTTGTACCAGAATCACAGCATTTCACGACTTGATATGCCCCGCCCCTCAAAAAAGTGCCGTTCTCGGCGATAGAGGGCTTGGATTTGTGACGTCATTGCAGGAGATTGTAAGGCTTTGGTGTGCAATTGATGTGTATATAACGCACACTATTATTGCATCAAATGGTAATATAGAGCATTAAAACTGTAGAAATCGGAACTCTTGTATTCAGTATACATATTACATTGTATATGTAATCAAATGTGTTAATTTTAGGGCGTGCTTTGTTATAATTTCCATTTTTCGAGCAAATAATAACCTCCTTTTGGTGAAAATCCAGTAGCAGACGAAAAACTGCCTAGGCTTAAGAACATACCCTTTTGCGTTTTACGAGTGTGCTATCCTGCTAATACGACAGCGCCCACTTGTACGAACGACTGGTAAACGCATCCAGCATTCCGTGATTGAGATCGTACGTGCGCCCAAGTACTGAGCTAGCCGATGCGGTGGCCGTGGGTATACTGTGCCATACAACAGCAGTGTTGGAGTCATACTTCTATGCATACATAACGTGTACGTACGTGTACGGTCGATCGGGTTGTTGTTCTGTGATCAGCTGTTTCCGAACAGCTGTTTTACATTGTATTATCTTCGCGTTCAAGTGGATTTGAGAGTTAGCAGCTCTAGCTCAGTGAAATTATTACAATGTCATCATCACGGTGTGTTGTTGCTGGTTACATATACAACAATACGAACAATGAAGATGTGAGCCTTCACGAGCTACTAGTCATTTTAGACGAATGGACTTCAATCAAAGGTGAAGCTTACGAGAGATGACTGGCCCAGTGGAATCGCGATCTGGTGTTATCTGTAGACTGTACTTTCAGACGATGATTTTGAACTAGCTGGGCTTCATTTCATGCCATCAAATTGCCATCAACCAACTTGTAGGAAAGGCCTGTGAGTGTGAGAATTGCCGTTGAGAAACACAAAATGGCGGTAAGAATATGACAACAAGTTGTACTGAAATGAAAACATTATTAATTTAAACGTTCTGTCAACAGTAAATTGATCCAAATCAAAATCCAAAAGCAATGCCAAAGTTCTATTATTCACATAAGAACAACAATTATAGTCTTTCTTGAGGTGCACTGATAACTGATGTGATAATTGCAAGATTATGACTGAGGCGTGACATTGCCATGACCATGTCAGATCATTGGCTTGCTTTTACATCACTCAGTTGTATTGCATGATAGCTTGTGTGATAATAATTATCAGGCTAGTTTGATTGTTATATATATTAACCCATTGCTTACAGGAGCCAAGTCAGCTTTGTACAGATGTGATTTCACAATCTCTTGTCTTGGGACACAAATTCATCTCACACATCACAGTAACTTTACATGTATGTAACAAAAAATAAATAAAATAAAAGATGTAGGTCAGTGTTGGTTTTATATTTCTTCCTTTTTTCTGTGTGAACATTCAGGTACCAACGTTTGAGAACAAATTGGAGGCACATTTGCTGAAGGACATAAGCTGTATGGGGGAAGCAAACTTCGCTGGAGGCATTTTATGGAGTCCCAATCTGAAGGCATATATGGATACAAGGGCATGACAACAAGGTACATGTATGTCTAAATATAATTTCTTATGCCTGCGGTGACTTTTTTTTGAGTAATGCAAAATTGATTCAATCCATCAGATCAACCGTTTCCTAAAATCCCTAATAAAATTTGCATAGACTGTTATGCAATCAAATTATTTGAATGTGACTAAATGCACAATTATTTATTTCACTTAGGCATTTTAAAGGAGATGCATCATAGAAAGTGGGGCATAACACGACACCATACAACATATATATTTGGGAAAAAAAACAATAGAAAACATCTGGGGGCATTTAAAAAAAAAAAAAAAATACATAAGGTGTGCCCTCCCCCCCCCCCCCAAAATAATTTTGCATGCCCCCCCCCCCGCCCCCCCCCCCCCTCCCAATCAGTCCGACCACGCTACGTCACTGCCTGAGACATTATGTTTGAATTGACTGTCCGGCCATCCTGTTCTTGTGGTCACCTTATCACAAAAATGAATTTATCATCATCATCGTCATCTTCGTCATCATCATCATCATCATAATCTTCTTCTTTGACATCATTATCATCATCTTCTCCTTTGTCATCATCACCATTATCTTCTTCTTAGTCAT
Organism: Echinarachnius parma; assembly: GCA_037951105.1. Classification (NCBI taxonomy): domain Eukaryota; kingdom Metazoa; phylum Echinodermata; class Echinoidea; order Clypeasteroida; family Echinarachniidae; genus Echinarachnius; species Echinarachnius parma. The sequence goes on along the minus strand of JBAMJV010011781.1, from coordinate 49,061 downwards.
CATCATCGTCATCATCTTCTTTGTCATAGCCATCATCATCATCATCATCTTCATCATAGTCATCATCATCATCATCATTTATTATGATGAAATTCATATTTTTCTGCCGTAAACCATATGTGTGGATGTTGCGATGTGCTTATATATATTATTTATTTTATTTAGTATAAAAACACTCCATGTGCAACTACTAGGCCCCTTTGTAGAAAGACTTGCAATGTAAAGTAAACAAATATGCTCATTTTAGAGGAGGATTGAGTTGACCAAGCCAAGAGAAAAGGTGATTCAAACAATAAGCATTGTTTTATGAAAATTTACAAAATTTACACCAAAAAAAACTTGTCAAATTGCGAACTTGATATTTCTTCAGATGACCGTGGTCTACATAATTAATTTATCTTCTTTTTTTTCTATTAATAGGGAATATCTCGGTCGTCCTAGCCAACGTCAAATTCGCAACCGACGATAGATGACAACTTCTACCAATGGCGTGAAGTTCAACCACAGGTGGTGGATGGTGACAGCAACCGCGAATCTCGGTCGTCATGTCCAATGTCGATGTCCATGACACGACGACTGACGTCAATATCTCAGTCGTCCTAGCCAACGTCAAGTTCGCAACCGACGATAGATGACAACTTCTTACCAATGGCATGAAGTTCAACCACAGGTGGTGGATGTTGACAGCAACCGCGAATCTTGGTCGTCATGTCCAATGTCGATCTCCATGACGTGACGACTGACATCAAGTTCAACAACTGGTGGCAGATGGTGACAGCAACCGCGAATTTCGGTCGTCATGTCCTATGTCGAGTTTTTAAAAAAGACTGTGGGCAACTCAAAACACACAATAAGCTCTGCACTAAACTACATGTGAGAAGCTTGCTGCAAACTGAGCGCAACTAACTCCAGAATTTGCGGTCTGCATGCATCGGCGGGTCAGATGAACCTTGCATCCATATCCATGCTGCCCTATTTTCCAGATCGTCTATAACACGCTGTGCATGTTACAGTGCATGATACTAACTCAAATATTATTTTTTTCAGTTTGACATTTTATAACAATGTTTATCAATATCATTTGTGCCATTTTCTCGAATGGCTTTTTCAGAATGAGTAAAGCAATTTTGCAAGATAATCATAATTCATTACGTCTTTACTGATTGTTTATTTTGTATCCATGGTTACTGTGGTTCTGGTTAATATCCTTATTTTTCTGATTTTCTGAAATGTGTTGAATAAGGATAACAAGTGAGAACATGATGATTGAAGTCATGGGCGTCAATACTTATGTAATACCCATTCATCAGGGGGGGGGGGATGGATGAATGAATCATCCCCCCCCTGATCAATGGGTATCAATGACATATCGACGCCCGTGATTGAAGTTGTGCTTGGACTGCTTGGAGAGAAGATCATGATGCATGGTTGGCATATGAGTGGAATGTGCAGAATGACGGTGGTACAGTGGAACCTCGTTATAACGAGGTCCTTGGGACCATGAAAATTACCTTGTTATATCAGGTTTTGTCATTATATTAGGGTAAAAAAACAAAGAAATATAAAGGGCTGGGACCAGCAAAATGACCTTGTTATAACGAGGGTTTTGTTATCCGACCTCTTTATAACGAGGTTCCACTGTACAATAAAAATGCTCACAGTGTTAGGGCATAGATATTGATGTAACATGTCATTAGAACCTTGATTCATATTCTAAAATAATTCTAATCATCACAGGAAAACATTAATTTTTAATCTATAACCAACCATAGGTATAACCTGTATAATATGATATCATACCTTTTTATAATGTTTTTATGATAGGTCTTCATTATGTGTGAAATTTTCCATCATTGAAAGAAGTTAAAGTGGTCAAATAAAATATATAAATTTACTCGAAAAGTCCAAAAGTGGATTTAGCGCCTTTTGGAATTAAAGTCTTCATTTATACCCATCTTCTCTTCAATTCCTGTCAAAAGTATACATGCACACACATACACACACATACACAAACAATTTAACATACTTATTTGTTTGAGGATGTTAGTAGACATGATTTCATGAATGTTGACGGTGAGTTTTTTTTCTAGTTCGACCACATCCCAAACTGATCCAAATTGCTAAATAATTGAAATTTGTGTTCAAAACAGGCTACCAAAAAGAAAAAAAACTTGCAGATTTGTCTTATTTTCATAGAGACCAATCAGCATGCTGCATTGTTTTACAATTGATCGGATATTTTTACTTTAATTCGAGACACTCATAAAAGTGTGCCCATTCCCATCCCACATACTGTACACACATATCAAACTTTCACACATTGTTTTGCTGTAATGTGAGCAAATTATCTTTATTACCAAAAAATAAACAAAACAGCAATCAGTTTTTTTCAGTCTGAATTTCGTAAACAAACTACATGTAGTAGCCAAGGTAAAATTCACATGTAAGATAGTCATGAAAATGGATTATTATGGAATTTACTCACTCCATAAGTAAAATATTCCCAAAATAATCAGCAGATGGAATGTAAGTAAGATGTGACCATAATGGTATTCCTGTGCTGAAGGAGATTTGCAGAGAAATGTCACTTTGAAAATGTTATAAATAGTCTGTACAGCCTACAGGTTAGAAGTGCCAGTAGACGATCGTGATGCGAAGGCTTCCTGAAGCCTGTATATGAGTCTGAAGGGAAGGTTGCCCTATCCATCGTTACGGCGCAGGATGGTAGTGGCACTCTCACCTGGCACCCCAGATAACTCCAACACCACCGTGCCATTTGCCTATAGGCAGCATGATTGTTTCTCCTGGGAAAAGAGCAATAGAAAGAGAAAAGAAAAGTTTGTGAGAAAAGGTATTACAAAAATCTAATTGTATGACCCATATGAGTGCTTATTAATCAGTTGTTATTAATACAATGTGTAATATACAGGGTCTTGTATAGTAGTTCTAAATGTCTTTATGTACATGGACTGTATCATAGGTGTACCCGGAGGTGGAGGAGGGGTGACCAAAAATTACTGTTTGGGGGGGTTTGAACCCCCCCCCCCTTTTCAACGTGCATATAATCTTGGTCTTGCCCCCGCCCCCCCCCCCCCCCTCCCCCACACTAACAGAATTCTCAACCAGTGGTCTTCGTGTCAAAAAGTTGTGAAGGTACTTCGTCTCAGCTTCAAAGATTTTCTACGAATACCCCTCCCCCCTCGCTAACAGAAATTTGGCTGACGAAATAACCCCCCCCCCCCCCTTGAAAATATCCTGGGTACGCCACTGCACTGTACATATCAGGCATGGTTAAAAGTACATTTACAATCTTTAAAAAGTCCAACCTACTCATTAACTGATGCGTTCATCTTCGTATCCTTCCCGTAGATATTGTTGGCGGAAGTGATAGTATGCAGTCTCCAGCACTGCATGCAAATTCCTAAAACCTGGGTGCTCTGTGATGCAGTCCAGGGTCTTCTCATAAGAGTTCACCTTCTCCACCACCTGCAGGATCTCCTTGCAACATGTGAACTCTTTCACCGTCGGCATGGCCGAGCAGCCTCCAGCACATGAACACCTGCAAATTGTAGAAATGTGCAAATTGATAGCTTATTTATACCTCTTCAGTACAGCAAATTATAGTCCATATACCGTATATTGCAGTAGTGTTTGAAGCTTGAGCAACAGAGCGAGCCTTTAAACATACTAAATGCTGCTTCAAAATACATTATCTTTATTATTTACAGTCCTATCATCATTTAGTACTTTATATCTTGTGTCTGTTGCAGCGTAGCTGTAGTGATCCCCTTGTAGTTGTAGGGGTGCGTTGGCCTGTGCCCCGCCCCGCCCCTATGCCGGGCCGACTGCGCTAGCTCAATAAGGCCATGCAACGGGCACAGGTAATTAAAATCAGTACAGTATCAAATCGCTCGGATCACCTATAGTATCCGATTATGACCATGCTTATCAATTCTATCCAACGATCAGTACTTTCTCTGCTATTATACATGTAGATTACAAAATAAGCAGTTAATATCTTACGATAATATCATCATAAATTGTAAAATTGAAACTCACCAACTGTTGTTTCCAATCCTATTTTCCTGGTCGGCCTGCTGAGTGCTGGTAGTGACTGGTACTCGGAAGCTTTATCACGATCGCCGGTACGCGTATCCGCCGAGGCTACGGGTGCAGATTAGTACGGCTGTACACCCGCTGGTCAGAGTTGCAGCTGCATCGCCATCTTCCTCTTCCACCTCAAAATGTAACATTTTAGCATCTGATATATCACTCCCAATGTCATAGTCTTGCTCGTTATCACTGCCTGATAAATCACAGTTGAATTCATCTATTGGGAATTACATTTATTTGCTAAATTAAACAATTTTCCTTGAGTACTTCAGCGAGAACATGTACTATAGTACACAAACGATGCGAGCTGCGAGAAAGTAAACAACACAGGCTCCTGCAATGACGTCACAGACCTCACGTAATTTATGCAGACTCGAAGCTGCTCTTGGACAAATTTCACGGGTCGTTCCCGATAGAGATATTGGAGTCAGATTTTTTTATAATGCGTTTTTTTCGGAGAAAAACTCTTGTCATTATCGAATTCTGCGTGGAAAACTATGTTAGAGTGTTGAAAAGTCAAATTTTGCTCCTTTTTGACCGCAAAGGCCCTTTAAGCAATGTATCTGTTATACATGTTTATTTTCATTATTCAATTAATGTTTCTTTTTCTTGATTATTTGTATAATATTATGTGATTATGTTGAAAATAAAATGAATCAAATCAAATCAAATCAAATCAAATCAACCGTTTCAAGGTCGTCGTATTCCCATTTGCACAAGTATGGGAGAGACATTATCGTGGAACAATCACACGAAGGGATGAGTACTACATGTACTATTGAAGAAATGAGGAACAGTATAGATGTGATGATCATGATGATGGACATTGCGATGAAGTGACGGGAGTTTAGAAATAATTAAAGGGATGGTACTGTTCTTATACCTATTCTTGACAAAGTGTGGACATTAGATATTGTGTTTTTTTCTGTAATCATCCAATAAATGTCGACCTCACATTATTCTTTTCTAATCGGATATATTCATTGATATTTCAGCTGTTTCCCAACCGATTTTGATCAAATCAATTTTTTGTTAATGTTTGAAATCACATACTCTTCCAAGTATTACACTTGTTTTTTTTCATTTTCTCACAAATTAATTATTTATTGAAGAGCCCTCTAAAGCAAAACTGTACTTTCCATTTAATGGGATGTGAGGCGGGAGCTAGGGATACACCCTCACACTCCACTCGCTATCTGTGCCACTTTCTACCAAATTTCGAAAAAATTATGAGAGAGAATTATTGTTGGTTGAGGGAACTATTATTGAATGTCACCTAAGGTGCTCCATAATTATGCATCATTATAGGGGATTATAAATCATTACAATGCTTTTTAATATTATTTACTCCTACCTTGTGTAACCTGCAAACTTTATGTTTCTGTGAGTTTGTGTGTACTGTAAACGGTGGTAAGTGTGAAGGTTTATTTTTATAATGCAAATGTATTCTTCATCCTACGTATATACTTTTAAAGGGAATACTTAGCAATTCCAATCGATAATATCATTTGACAATATAGCGGTTCTCTTGTATGCACATTACACGCTTTACATGTTGATACTGTGAGCTGTAAACTAAATACAAATAAATAATACCTAACGGAAAAACGAGAACAAGTTTAGTTTGTATGTTATTTATCCTTCGTAATTGTAATATTTAAATGTATAATTGGAATACCGGTATGTGTTTATTGTCTTCCCTTATTATTGCTTTGCTTATAAATTTGGGGCATGCTCTCCCCCCTTAGCTACGCCATTGTCCACCCTATATCAGTTTGGAACTAGGTAATAATTTCCCTTTCAAAATCATTCAAACTCACAAATGAAAACTCTTAAACAACTTTGTATACGTTTCCTAAATTTTATTACAAATAATATACATAAACAAAAGGTTACACCAACATTTTGATTATGTTTGTAATAATAAACACAACATTACTAATCAATTATTGGTTTGCAATACATGCCCAACGTATATAAGTGCACCATTATTGTGAGTAATATTTATGACTATCATATAATATTGTTCGCAACTGGTCTACTTCAAATGGATGAATAAGAATATACATCTTTTTTTGTTAATAACATAAAACTATATAATAATATAATAACAAGCTACTCTAAGCAACTCCTCTTTGTTATTGTCTTGTAAGTTTAGCACAATCGAAGAAAACAATCAGCCGAATAAAATCATAGTATAATGGTATCAGTTTTCTATGGTTATGTAAATGATTGTCAACTATATCAGACCTTATATGCCATGTTTGATATGTCTTTTTTATATTTGTATATAACAATGTTTATTATGTCCTTATCAACATCAGAAAGGGCCAAAGGGAAGTATATATAATAGGTATACCAGCACCTATATACATAAATGCATCAACATTCGTTGATAGGACTTCTGAAAACTTGTAATGCTCCAATAGAAGTAGGAATCAATATCATATTCGAATATGAAATGATAATTGTAAAGAATAAACATACAAATCAAGAGTTACATGTATACAACTCCAACAAAGAAAGACATCCATAGTACTGGTGACTAGCTGATTACACTATGGAATTGGTAATTACTAGTAAGTTGAACGATTGCATAGAAAATTGCGCGGGTGCATATAAATGAAGACATAGTAAAACAAATTTAGATACATGTAATATTTCTATATCAATAACTATAAATCCATGGAAGTAAATTCCCGTAATGAAAGACTCAATTATGAACTTAGTTGTATACAATGCCAAATGAATTACGATTACCCAACATATTTAAAAACATTATAGACTTTTCGATCATCAATGTTTTTATGTTGTTTTCCCGCACATTTTCTCTTAAAAGGTGTACATGATATATGCGTAAGTGTAACATTTTAATAAGCAGATTATATTTAAAATGATAGAGATACATAATACGACTTTTCAGATAATCTATGATCAGTTTCCCGCCCTTTGGCACACAATGATGAAACAAAAGTATGTTTCGAAATTTCGTATCAAATTTAATCATATCTGTATATTTATAAATCAATATCCTTATGAAAAAAAAAATGTATTTGTTGAATTATTTCGTCTCTGCCTGGGGTTGTTTTTACAAAGATTCAACGTTGTACTTAACTCTAAGTTGGACTTAACAATTATGGAAAGCCATTTGTAGACTTGAATTAAACATATTCAAAAGCAAAACACTGCAAGTATTTGAAACTTCCACCAAACATTTATATCATGTATTTAAGGCTAATGATAATAACAAAATTAACTGATTTTTTTATCAAACTGTATGCCTTTTCAAAAGAACTGTTCCAACAATTTCCCGAAAAAATAACGGCTTTCCGTAATAGTTCCAACTTAGAGTTAACTTCAACTTTAAATCTTTATTAATCATAATTATTAAACAACAATTTAGTATCATTATATACATATAAAGACAATCATAGTACTGGTGACTAGTCAATTACACTATGGAATTGATAATTACTGTTTAAAGATTGCATATACAATTGCGCGGGTGCATATACATGAAGACGTAGTAAAACATTATAGATAAATGTAACATTTGTATAACAAGAATTATGATATATATACCATGGATATATATTTCCGTAATGAAAGACTTAATTCTGAACCTAGTTGTATACAATACCAAATTAATTACGATTACCCAAAATATCAAATTACAGTGTACACTTTCACGATCATCAGTGTTTTTATTTTGTATGTTTTTTTCGCGAATTTTCTCGTGGAAGGTGTACATGATATACGCGTAAGTGTAACTTTTTAATAAGCATATTCAATTTAAAATGATAGAGATACATATACGACTTTTTAGACAATCTATGATCATTTTCCCGCCCTTTGGCACACAATGATGAAACAAGAGTATGTTTCGAAATGTCATATCCATTTAATCATATTTGTATGTTTGTATGTATATAAATCAACATCCACATGCCAACAGAAAAATAGTTGTTGAATTATTTCGTCCCTGCCTGCATGGCCTGGGGATGTTTCACAAAGATTAAAAGTTGAACTTAACCATTATGGAAAGCCATTTGTAGACTTGAATTAAACATATTCAAAAGCCAAAAAAATGCAAGTATTTGAAACTTCCAACACAAATTGATATCAAATTTGTATAGGCTCCATGATAATAACACAATTAACAGATTTTTATCAAAATGTATGCCTTTTCAAAAGAACTGTTCCAACAATTTTCCGAAAAAAACTAACGGCTCTTTATGATAGTTAGGTCCAACTTCGAGTTAAGTTCGAATTTGTATCGTTGTGAAACATCCCCAGGGGGGTGTTTCATGATGTATCATAATTGATTAATAACAATTTATCATATTTATACTATTATTTCTTAATGATAATCATAATAATATTTAAAATTATCATGTTAAAGATTACCTGATATTTCAGAGCTATGAAATGTATTAATTTTAAGGCACCTTGTCAGGCTATGGGTAGGATGGTGAATAAAGAGAATTCAATTATAATAATCGATATATCATAACTCATACACATTTTTAAAATTTATACACGAACTCATGGTGGTTGGTCAATGGTCATCTTTACGCATTGAAGGACGATCTATTTTAGTATATATTTGTAACCTGAATTTGTATTATGTATTATGTACGCTCTTTCTGATATACATTTACAAGTATTTATACATCTTTGCACGTTAGAGTCATTTCATCCTGAAAAATTACCTAAAACTCGCACATCATTCGTTGTTCGGTGCTGTGTAATAACAATTTTTTTTTTGCATGATGGATGATTTCATTTTGGTTGAATATTGTATGCTCATATACTATTCGCCCCGTCATTTATCTTGCTCGGGCTAATGGTCACCAATGTCCTGGGCTGAGGCCATATAGGTTGTCTTCAGACGATGAGATTCTCTGTCTTTTGACACTATGTATCCCATTATGAACATGATACAGACTCCTACAGATAATTATGCTTCCATTTTTATTTAATCTAAAAGCTTACACCTCATTCGTGCCGCCCTTTTTATTTTACTCTTTACTCGGTGTTGCGTAAAGGTCACCGAAGTCCTTTGGTGGGGCGGTAGGTTGTCTCGAGACGATAATCAGTGGCATTGCAACATAATTTGACAGACAGCAATAACAGCACAAGGGGAAATGTTTTAGGAAACAAAGCAAACATAAATTGTGTCCCTTAATCAGTGTGACCCCGTTACGCTATACGGATGATGATCATGAACAGTGCACGACAGTCACTGGTGATGAAGGCTCCAACTGATTAATTATCTTTTCGTTTTAGAATCATTCCATCAAGAAGCTTATACGCGTACTCCATTCGAGCCGTCCCTTCTCTTGCTGGGTGTTGCGTAAAGGTCCCCGAAGTCCTCGGGCGGGGGTGGTGGTGGTAGGTCGTCGTCAGAGAGGGGTTGTTTCTCGACGTCTATTGGATGGTTCTCATAACTGGGGTTATCCATGTTCCCCTGGTTCGAGTCGTACGTCGGGTTCTCCGTCATCTCCACGTCGGATGGTGACTCGCCATTGTGGCCGTAGATGTTGCTGATGGCCGCATCCAGCTTGTCGTTTAGAATGACTGTGTCCGTAGCAACTCCCTGAAACAACATCAAGAATAACACCAAGAAAGAAACGCATTTACATAAACATGAACAAATAATCGTGGTAAGTGTCACATAAACAAATATCCAGTTTCTGACGGCCATATCCAGATTTCTTTTGAGAATGACTGTGTAAATTGCCGATTCTTTTACAGCCATTTAGTCTACTTACAGTTGGCATGGTTCGTCTACTAGAAAATTCAGCATCCATGGATTAGGATTAGGGGTTTCGATTAGGGTTAGAATTAGGTTTTGGGTTAGAGATTAAGTTTGGAGCTGGGGAAATGGAAGTTTCAGCTCGCATCAGGTAGTAGACCAAAATATGAGGTGTAGACCAACTGAGTGTAGACCAAGCGAACATAAACCACTCTCTGTACCCAAATTAACAATGAGAACAATAATAAAACGACTAATAAACATTGAGTAACATGCACCATCATAATCGGTAGTACTTAATTGTTACATACAAATATTACGCACAAGATCAATTATGACCGCATTCAGTTTGTTGTTTTGTTCAGTATGACAAGGTCCGTAGAAACTCCTTGAAAAAAAAACCAGTAGAACAAACACTTAGTTAAGATGCACTTCAAGGGAAGGCATAAGCTGGCATTTTGATTTTCTATTATTGGTAAATGGAAAATTCATGTATCTTCTATAGTAGTGTACATGTATCACAAAAAACGCAAATAATCAATGCCTTTCCACTATAACACGTATCTGTTTCGAGTGCATGACCACTGGAGGCTCCCATGCTTGCCAACGGTACCTCATGAAACGTTATCTAAGCGTGCACTAACAAAAGCGGGTTAGGTAACCACTGTTGTTGAGTCTGCTGCTATGTCAGTGGTTACATAACCCGCAATGAATGGTTAACTCACGTGTCTACTTGCACCGAACGTCCTCTGTAGGAAGGGCCGCTCATCCACCTCGTCGTCGCAGCCTCGGCAGCAGCAGAAACATACGATGAAGATAATGAAGAGGACGACCGCTCCCCCCACGGCACACCCGATGATCAGGGCCAGGTTGCTGGATGCAGGTACTGAATATAGGGGACAAAATTAGTTTGTTAAGGCCGGGTCACATAATTATCACCGGATAGCGTAAACGGATGCCCACCGGAAAGTAACATTTTCAATCCGTTCATCCCGTTCGTGTGCGTTTCTTGTCCGTTCCTTGTCAGGCGATGTTTGAAGCAATGGTGACGACTTTCACCTGATAATTTGATTTCGCAAATTGAATATTCGTCGGGCATCCGTTTACGCTATCCGGTGATATGTGACCGGGCCTTTAGTAAGCCGTCTTAATAAGGGAGTTCGTAGTCAGCCCATGGAGCAGTATGACGTCATCGGGTTTTCGGAAGATTGTACCAAAATCGAGGATTTACGCATACGTTTACGGCACAGCCTGTGACGCACGCATTCAAAGTACAGAGCTCTATGCAGAATTTCCGCGTGCGTGCGTGAATTCTCCTTGTGTTTCGTTACGTTTGAAAGACCTGTCCAAAACAAAACTCACCTTAATCCTAAAATATATAAAATTGAATAAATATAACCATTCATTTTAATTTTCAAACTTGAAGCAGGCTAAATAAATTTGTTTAGAATAAAAATCACATCTTTGCCCGTTTTCAACACTTAAAAGAAAACAGTACACAAAAATCTACGTATGGGACCTTTTCGATTTCAATAAAAGCCCCGATACGAACATTGGCATTTTTGTTAAAATCCGAAAATAAATAGAAAAAAAAAATTAAAACAAATCAGTCGTATGTATACGAGATGTCCATTATGATTAATTCAGAAAAACATTCATGACTTCGAGCCAAATTTCCCGTGAAAACACGTTTCTATGGTCTAAGGTCTATGTGACAACGGGCAATATCGATGTTTTTGGTACAGTGAATTTTCGTCTCAGAAATTGGCGCATGCGCAGTTTGTAACTACGAACTCCCTTATAAGTTCTGTCTTGAATAGAAACGTTGGTCGAGAAGTGAGAGCTTTTACTCTTATATACACACTAAAAGCAGGAAGCATTTACACAGGATATGACAATGATGAAGATGGCTACAGCCAAACCACTCCCCCCTCACTCGATGATCAGAGGCATGTTACCATGGTTACCTGGATCCAGATACTGGGAAGTGGATAAGGGAAAACGTAATGCAGTGGAACCTCATTATAATTTATATGATTTATATAAGCGCCTAATATGATACAATATCATTTCTAAGCGCTTTACATAATAACACGGTCATTGTTTGGTTTTATTTCACCGTTTTTGCTCAGATTTATTGCCAATTATTCCTCTCATTCAGCTCCTTATTCCTAAAACGACTATATTATATAGGGTTTAAATATGTACCTGGTACTTTTGATGTTGCTGCTGCCGATGTTGAAGCTGTTGTCGCGGATGGAGATGGGGTTGTCTCGCTCATTCCTGTAAATAAAATGAAAGAAGAGCTTATCTGTAAAATAATTAAATCAACTTTATTATTTTAGGGATGACTGCACGTCTTGGTAAAGTTTACGTGCCTATAATGGGAATTATGAACATGAAATTATCAGTCTATATTTGAGTTTTTGATTCTGTTTATGACATCACTTAGATGGTTCAGATCCATTTTGAAGCTGAATAACAGTATAGATAAGTGCCCCACAAACAAACAATTGTAATATATAAAGCACTTTTATTATCTACTATGTGCATGATGTGAAAGAATACAATCATCATAACGGTTCTGCTCCATTTTTGCCAGATTATTGTTCTCGCTTAGCTTTATTAAATAGAGATTAGCATGGTCAAGATTAGTCAAGGATTAGAATAGGTGTTATACTTTGACCTTTCGTTAGAAATCTTGAGGGTAGAGGAGAGGGGGGAGGGGGGAGGGGGGGGGGGGGTGGGCACGAATTCACTGATATGACAATTGACCCCATCCCTCGCCCAGCTCAATAGGCCACTGCGGTAGACGGTAACAAATGTAACAGTATAGCGTCAATAACAGATGGGATCTTTAACCCTTTGCCTTTTGGAAACCTGGTGGGCTCTGTGTGAATCGTGAAATCCATGCCATAGCCAGTTTTTTTCCAAGGGGGAGGGGGGGGGGGGGGGAGGGTCGTCGCCGAGACCACTCGTTTAGATGGCTGAGACCGATCAAAAGTCGTCCTTTCTGATTGGGGGGGGGGGGGGGGGGGCACGCACCTGACTCACCCCTTGGCTACGGACCTGAAATCCAAGTAATTTGGTTGGGAACAGGTTCGTACAAAAATACCATTTGCATCTAGTAACTCATAACATATTTTTCTGAGTTCAATGTTGTTATAATTAATTACACTGGCAATACAAATGTATGTATGGAAAAGTAAAAGTCCCAAACTCCTTTCATTTTAAGATTATAACTAAACTACATAAACAAAGTAAATGCAAGTTATATTAGTATGCAGGATATATAGATATATATATATAGGATATATAGATATACAGGATATTTTTTAAAATAAGAATTCATTTTGAAAGAATGTAAAATATCTTTGTTATTATTCTTAAAATAGAGCAAGTAAAAAACATTTGAGAAATGGCCAAATAGATAATCAGATTTGCGAAGCTTCAACTCTGCAATTCAAACATCCTGGAATAAAATAGGAACATACTTTGTATTTAGAGAAAACAAATCACAGAATTTTGACACAGTTGTGTACTAAAACTACATTTCATTTTTGCAGTATTTTGTTGCTTTTAAACCAAAATAAGTTGCACCAATACTGGATAGACAAAGAAAATGCGACAGAACCATAATTATTTCACGCGAAACTTGCATACCAATATATTTGAGAAAAGAGGCCATTCACGTCAAAATAATGCATAATTATTATCATAGTTGCACAAAAGAATTGTAAATAAATACCAACATTTGCAGAATAATTGCATTTGCATTTGCATTTGCAGATACGACGCAACGATGGCAACAATTAAAATAACATCATAAATAAAAAAGAAAAGAAAACGAGGCAACAGATCCAGCTAAGTAATACACACTCAAGATGCATGAGACATGTATTTTAAAGGGATAGTTGAGTATTGGTCAAACTTAACTTTAGTAACCAAAACCTGCACGATTACGATACAAACTAATAGTTATAACTTCACCATGCTCGAAAAGTATACACAATTACAAACGACAAAGTAAAACCCCTGTTATCATTCAAAAAGAGCCGTTACAACTCGAAGTGTCAAATTAACTCGGCGCGAAGCACTAGCGTTGTAGGTCCTAATACGGGACTGTATAGTGCAGTGTGCGGTAATACGGGACTGTAGTGCAGTCACTGTGTGCGGTAATACTATACAGTAGTACGTGTATATTATGTATCGCAACCATAGAAGTATGACTCCAACACTGCCGTTGACGCAACTCGCAAGCCCATTCGCATTCGTTCGCCTTTCGTTCACAGTCGCGCTAACACACGGAGAGACTGGACCAAAGGGGGACCATGAGGCGCATATATATCACTGATTTTTTGCGGAATGGAAGGAAAAGTCATAATCTTAATCCACCCGGTAGTTGGATCACATATTGGAGAGTAAATTGCTGGTAAGTACCGTATCATATGTATAGTTTTAAGCACAATTAGCGTGCACACAAATATATTTGGTTTCAGTCTTTTATTAGGAGAACATAGAACGCTAGTGCCTCGCACTAGCGGTTCTAAAAAGTGATACCCGGGCGTCAACCACTTTTATATGATATTTTGAAAGCAAATTTCACAACAATTAGAGCATTGGAATGGAAATTATTAGTATTTCCCATGTTTTTTTCGATGATCTTTCATATGGAATTGAAATCAACCAAATCCGTTACAATCGATGTTGGGGGGGGGGGGGGGGGGGGCACTTTGGAAATTACCAAAACTCAACTTGGCCTTTAAGAAGAGAATGGTAACACAAAATACGGTATCATACAGCGACAAAATAGCGATGATCACACAACGGCGATTTCTAACATGTCTTATCATTCTGTGTAATACCAAATACCATCGAATAAGAAAGGGTCGAAATGTTAAAGGTGCACCTGTAAAGTGTCAGATATTGCCCAAAATAATTATATTTGAGACTTCAATCCTATAACAAAATCATTGTAAGATATGTCCGAATGATGTGTGAAAGTTTCATAAAAAAGAACACTGCTTTCCTGGTTAATAAAGAAAACACGAAAAATTGCGTCAGCTTTTACAACGAATTACTGTATGACGTGTATGAGGTTTATGACCGTTCATTAACGCTCTTGGGCTGAATGATTATCAATGATAGATATCGTCATACTAAAGGGGCATTTGAAAAAATCTAACCCAATTTTATTCTTCTCTTTCCATAAGCCAAACAACACGGAGGAAGAGAAATTTTGAAGCTCCAAGTAATTTTCGTGGAGTTAGACACTTTACTGGTTTCACTTTAATAACTGTACTTTGATATGTCTACTGAATGATGCGAAGGTAAAGAGTGATAATGCAAAGTGTTATTTGTTAACTCTTTGTCATAGATTTGTTTTCAGTTGAAATAATCCTCATAGTTTTTTCATTCAATTTAAAATTAAATAGTATCCCAATAAAAAAGTTGAAATTTTACAATCAGAAATCGGTTTCACACTTCTATTAGTAAGATAAAATAGCAAGGTAAATTAAGGCATGTGAGGTATGAAATAACCACTGGAGTAGCTGATAACTTTGGCGAAAAAATAAATTGATCCACGTTTAGCGATACGTACGGAAAGATGTCATTAAAGGGCATCAAGCGTGGGGATGCTACACAGCGGGTCGCCATTTTGAACTGGGCCAGTTTGCGCGCACCGCATGACACTGAGCTAACGTGCATCACGCACCGTGCGCAACGTGTACTTAAGATGGCGCCGCGCATCTGATTTGACGAATCTGAAGTACCTTTAACATCAAAATGCATGATAACATATTTGCAATAGTATACACAACTTTGCGCAGATATTTTTTTCAAATTTGTGTAACTTAGGCGCATCATCAGATGTAAAGTACGCAACAAGTTACCATCTCGCGTGGTCGACGTCATCATCGAAGTGGAAGTCGAAGACATCGGTGAAGTGTTAGCCGACGATATCGTTGACGTGGACGCCGACGATATCGTTGAAGTAGAAGACGACAATATCGTCGGGGTGGGAGTCGACGATATCGTTGAAGTGGAAATAGTGCTACCATCTTAAATATGAAATATCGTCGGGTAAGAGTGATAAGGGTTTAAGTCGTTTTTTGGCCAAATTGAGTTCTGCTTATAATCTTCTAGGTCGAAGCGTTCTCTATATTGATCAACAATCGAACAAAGCTTTATTGAGGTTCTACATGCATGGTTTCTCAACGTCGAACATGATTATCTCAGAAGTGCAAAAGGTGACATAGCGCCCTTCTCAACCGACGATAATCAGTTAATTCTGAAATTGTATGGATATTTAAAAAAAATAAGAGTCTACCTTTTTACAGAATCTAAAATTCTTGAGACTTTATATGTAATATTCATCGTAAGAAAGGGGAATGTACTGCACCTTATACACACTATTATCTAGAGTGCGAAGAAATAATATAGATGTTTGAATACCATATTAAGTTATTTATTCATTACAAATTTTCAGCTAGGCTATTCATGGCTGAGAATGAACACAATATTTGTAAAATAATGCATATTTGGCATGCATGATATGAATTGAGAGCCTGATTTAGCGCTGTATATGATCATGAAACAGGCTGGTGCAACGTCGACAGATACTTCTCTTTCTTTGGTTGTTACGTTGCAACTATTGAGAAACGATTTACTCTTTCTCTATCCTAAAGAATTGTCATTCACAATTGATTTATATTATTTGATAATGATTATTTGCATGCGTATTCGCGTTTAGTGCCACATTTTGTTATGTTATGTTAAAAGTGATCGATTACATTCATAGGACTTTTTTCAAAACCGATGATTAAAACCTCAATCATATACCAACATCATTGTAAAATTCTTTTGAATGATGCGTGATGTTTCACAGAAAACAAACAATGACCTTTATACTTGGTGAAAAGGTGAAAATTGATGTCAGATGTTAACACTTAAAAAATTGAAAACCGTTTCTGGAACGCATTTTATTCAATCAGTAATATCTTCATAATTAGGTAGACATTTGAAGAAAAAATAGATCATTTCATTCTCCTGTTACCATAAGCCGAACAACAAGCTATACAAGAGAAACGTAAACGCTCCAAGTGATATGGTTGAGTTTGACAAAGTTAGAGATTGTCACGATTAAGGTATGTTGTTGTTGTTTTGTGTTTATTGGCGTTCTTCATTCATGTTGAATATTTACGCCAATGGGGATAAGTGTAGCCTTGTTCCATGCACTACCGTGTGCTATTACGTCGCGAATGTCGTTCCTCAGGAAATGATCCATGAAGGTGGTACACATGCGGCATTTTACAATATTCAACTGTTTTCTTTCTAACTAATATACATGTATAACATAAGTATGTAACTTGGGACTTACCCAGATCAATAGTTACGGTGAAGTTACATGTAGCATTGTTAAGAGCCGCGTCGTGTGCTGTGAACGTCACGACTGTCGATCCATCAGGAAATGGCTGTCCAGGAAGGTGACTGAGAGAGACGGCAAGCCTTCCACCGAGGACATCTACGTTGTCAGTTGCATCTGCAACAGTGAAGTATGCGATGTCCGTCGCTGTTTGGTAGATGTCGTCTGGACATACGATTGTCGGAGGTTCTCGGTCTTCAAAGAAAACGGAAATAAAAGTAACATAATTCAGTACAAACATGTATTTTCTTGACATAAGAGAACATGAACAATGACTATTTGAATACACTATCAATTATAAACAATGTCGTTAAATTCCATAAAGAAGCTATAGACCATACACTAACTGAGTGTATATCGTCTGATGCAAATTAAAGGGATAGAATTGAGGTTTGGTATAGAGAGTACAGTTTTGGTCAAACTGAATTTTAGTAACCAAAACCTGCACCATTACATTACGAACTAATAGTTATAACTTCACCATGCTCGAAAGGTATAAAACATTACAAACGACTAAGTAAAAAACCGGTTATCATTCAAAAAGAGCCATTAAAACTCAAGGGGGCGCTCTTTAAAAACTCATTGGTTTCAACCAGTTTTAATAATAAACTTGTGCATGTGATGTTTGGTTAAAATAATCATCAACAACTATTTAAAAACATATTTTGTACATTTTTAAAAAGTGTAAGCATTATTTTTTCAACGGCAAGTTCGAAATTATTGAATTATTGTGGGGCCCCACAATAATTACAAATGTGACCGCTTACCCCAAAACCCCCAAAAAGTCGCGGTATATGATTCTCCGCTACGAGCCAAAGTATGTAATTTTTTCTGAAGAATCAAATTTTCTACGCGCCTGAGTGACCCTAATCTTTAGAGCCTCTTTTCTCCTCATTCTGTAAAACTAGACCTTCCCACTCTCCTACATTTAATCGCTTTGTTGAATAGGTTCGGAGTGTCCAAATTTGATGAGTTATATATCATTTTAAAGCTTAGATTCTACTCTTTCCAGCTAGATTAAAAAATCCAAATTCATGTTTGTCAACTTTTTTGGGGTTTTGGGGTAAGCGGTCACAAATGGTTATATTTATGGATATTTCAGCCGTCTCTGAGCCGATTTTGATCAAATAAAGTTTATTATGTCATTAAAATTTATGTTCTTTCAGATTTGACACTCAGTTTTTCATTATCGCGCAATAAATTTGTGCAGTGCCATATATACCAAAACTCAACTATCCCTTTTAACGTAATTTAAATGAAAATATATTGTTAGTAAAACATAGTATTTTACTGTTGGGGAATATATCTGGCTCACGAGGTTGTAACTTCAACACATAATTGAGAAAACGTTAGCTTATTTCCTTGCTAAGTGTATTTTGAATGTGCAGTTTAGTGAGCAACACACAGTTTTCCTTGTCCCAAACTAGGGTCAACTGGATAAGCCTTAGAGGGGCCCTGCAACCCAAATGCATGTTGACCTCTGTTCATCTGTATTAGTGTACACATTCAATATTTGTAAACAGTTTGACCCAAATATGTTTTGTATATTTTTAAACATTTTATCATTTATTTGTCTTCATGTTGCTAAGCCCCACCTCCTAAAAACCCTCCAGAGCAAATTCTATTGTTGACCTGCAGTGACATCATTTGTCAATCACTGGTCAGCTACCATGAGATTAACAAAAGATGAAAGGACAAAAAGATTAGGCTAATCACAATAGCATCACACGGTTGAATAGAATACCAACTCACACAACTTCAATTACAATAGCTGTTGCTATGTCAGAAGAAAAGCACTGTCTAAGCTATTGCATGGAGGTATGCAGGTCATGCTTTTGTGTGGATGTTCTTTTTGTACTTTCATCTTTTGTTAATCTCATGGTAGCTGACCAGTGATTGACAAATGATGTCACTGCAGGTCAACAATAGAATTTGCTCTGGAGGTTTTTTTAGGAGGTGGGGCTTAGCAACATGAAGACAAATAAATGATAAAATGTTTAAAAATATACAAAACATATTTGGGTCAAACCGTTTACAAATATTGAATGTGTACACTAATACAGATGAACAGAGGTCAACATGCATTGGGTTGCAGGGCCCCTTTAGGTACCCACTAATTTAACCTTCGTTAGCAACTTAAATATCTTGCGTATAACACTTAGCCACTTCATCCAAAATAGACTAAGGAACTAAGCTAGCGGGCTTTCATGAATATGGGCCCTGGGTAAGGTGTATTAGTGATATATTATTAACACTTATTCCTAGAAGTAGGTAGCCAAGGACGACAACTGCCATTGCAACACAATCGTTGACGTTAAAAGAATGTCAGGACAAATACGTTATCTTAACGTAACATTTTCAATAATTTAAAGGGAAAGTTGAGTTTTGGTAGAGAGGGCGCTAGACTACTTAATTGGTTTGTGAGGTAATGAAAAACTGAGTGTAAAATTTGAAAGAGCATAATATTTAAACAATAAAATCATCTTTGTTTGATCAAAATCGGTTCAGAAACGGCTGAAATATCCATAAATATAACAATTTGTAATAAACCCGGGGCCCCGGGTTTATTAGAGAATTTTGAACCAGCCGTTAAAAATTTAAAAAAATGCTTCCTCTTTTCAAAAAAGTTACAAAATAGGTATTTAAATAGTTGTTGGTTATTTCTCCATCTAATCACTATTTCAACAAAGCATCACATGCACAATATTTTATTCAAAATGGTTGAAACCGATGAGTGTTTAGAGAGCGCCCTCTTACGTTTTAACGGCTCTTTTTGAATGATAAGATGATCTTTACTACGTCATTTGTAATTTTGTGTTCCTTTCTAAACTGGGTTCCAAAAGAAACTTATCACTTTTTCAGAGCGACGCTCACTAAAATCCATAGCATCAAATTGAATCATATTTAGACACAGATAAGCTATCATTCTCCTTATGAAGCATATCCTAAAAAA
Organism: Echinarachnius parma; assembly: GCA_037951105.1. Lineage (NCBI taxonomy): Eukaryota > Metazoa > Echinodermata > Echinoidea > Clypeasteroida > Echinarachniidae > Echinarachnius > Echinarachnius parma. Next base: position 28,811 of record JBAMJV010011781.1, on the reverse strand, counting down.
ATAAAAGTTTGCTTTTACAAAAAATGAGAAAAATGCGATGGAATCACTACAGGTCACTTTCAAAAAATCACAGAAACTGCTCGCTGCGAACCTCCACGAAAGGCGGCCTATTCAGAACTGTCAATAGCTATTCATTCAACTTCAAAGCGGGTTATGTAACCACTAGACTGGCTATTGTCCGTACCGAGCTCTGTGCCTGGAAGGCGAGCAGTTTCTGTGATTTTTGAAATATTACCTCTTGCGAAGTCACCTTATTTTATTCTTTGTAGACTAAAGCAAACATAATTTTTTTATATGAGCTTGCTAAGGGGTATTATAGCTAATCTATGCCCAAATATGGTTAATTTTTATGCTTTGGATTTTAATGTGTGTCGCTCTGAAGAAGTGATAAGTTTCTTTTGGAACCCAGTTTAGTTATAACTATTAGTTTGTAATGTAATGATGCAGGTTTTGGTTACTAAAATTCAGTTTCACTAAAACTGTACTCTCCTTACCAGAACTCAACTATCCTTTAACCCATTGCTGACTGGGAGACTGCGGGTTTGAGCACAAGTAGGTTCTTATCAAATGTTTGTTTTAAGGGGGCCAAACATATAATGGTCAACTTATATACCTTCGACACGGAGAGAAAACACGCAAGTCTTGTTCAGCACTGTATCACTGACGACTAACGCCACACGATGGGGACCCACACTCAGCACAGGGTCTGTGATACTCAGACCGTCAAATGTAGTCGTCTTTGTGATTGGTCCGTAGTACATGTACGACATGGAGGCGGGTAGCTTCGTGACGGTGATTGGTTGATAGGTATACGTTGCTAGACCAGGATCGGTGGGAACCACGATAACCCCCGCCAGACCGGGACACTCGATGGGCAACTCTTGTACTGCAAAGGAAGTGAATGAAAACGAATAAATGTTTAAGTTACAAATAAACATACACGTACTGGCTGGGAGTGCTTAACCCCTCCTTGTAGGGGTGTGACTGGGGACAACGCAGGGGGCAAATCAACGATTGGTATTCTTATGAGGGGATACATGGGCTTTAACTTTAATATTGTTTCTGTCTTTCTCTCCGATACACAGGGGTAGAGAAGGGGGCAAGAAATACCACGAAAGGGGTGGGAGATTGCACCTTGTCGAATTTGTCTAAGTCGCAAACACACATACATGGACATAGTTTACTACACAATTTACATATATACTCATGTATCCCTTTTCATGTTGATATTACCATTAACATAACCATCAATACTCCCACTACCACCACGACACTACCACTATCACTGTCACTATTGTCGCTACCACCATCACCATCGGCACTACAATCAACTCCATCGATGCCACTACTACCACCATCATCGGCACCACAATCAACCCCATAGATACCAATACTACCAATCATCAACAACCACCAGAACCACCATCACTACCACCATTACAAATAAAACAGTAACTCTAACATCACCAAAGCCACCACTACCAGTTCCTAATATACTGTATACGACCAGCATGGTCATCATGATCCCGATCACTAGCAACAATACCATCACCACCACTATCAACACCATCACCATGAAAATTAACACCATCTCCACCAGCACCACCGCCACCATCAATTTGATGATCACCACCACCACCGCCATCGTCAGCACCCTTACCACCACAATCAATACCATCACCACCGCCACCATCAATTTGATGATCACCACCACCACCGCCATCGTCAGCACCCTTACCACCACAATCAATACCATCACCACCACCACCACCACCATCACCACCATATCCCGCAACCACCACCACCACCACCACCACCATAACACCAACCACCACCACCACCATCACCACCTCAACAACAACATCAACATCAGCATAAACAACAACCATTCCCATCATTAATCCAACTTTGTAATGGAACATGCATTCTATAACATTTTGAATTATCATGTGAAAATAAGACAATTATTGAAAAGGCTGTATGATCACTGTAACAACTAAATTTATTTGCAACAAAAGAGATTAGTTTACATGCTAAATAACAAAGAAATGCAACTAAAATGAACACTATGTTGAAAAAAGTAGTCATGTATTAAAATGGAAACGTCACAAAGTATGACAACTTCTGATGAGTAAACACGAACACAAAATTACGACGTACAAAATGTATCTGCCCTAGAATGGTACAATGAAAATGGCCACACAATAATATTACAAAAATACAACAACTACAGAGACATGACGAAAACCTCGAGAATTTTAAGGAACTATAAAGGAGTACATGCTTGGCAGATAAAATTACAGTGTGGTATTACAAGAGACTAGAGAGTGACTATCTCTGCACCATGACAAGTTAATGTTGCAATATTAGATTAAGATGACTGACTATCATGGATACTATCCCCGCTGTTCATGCAAATACATCCCATGATAAATGTAGTGACGATCGTTCATGCAGATGATGGCCATAAAGATGATGGTGATGATGATGGTGATCATGCTGTCGATAGTTCCATTGCATACTCACACACTACCTGCACTTCAAAAGTGCAATTCCCGATGTTTCCCGCACCATCAGTTACCGCGATGGTGACGACGGATGTTCCCGTCGGGAATCGGGACCCGGGAGAGAGCGTTTCGGGACTATACAAAATCCTGTTTTGGATATTGGGATCCAAGTTGTTGTCGCCTATGGTAGCGCTGTAGGTGATGACGTTGGTTGTGTCGCTGATGACGTCATTTGGGCACATAACCACTGGAGGTTCGACATCTGCATCGGTGTTATGAGGAGTATCAAGACAAGGTGATCAGAATAAGCGAAAGCTTTCGTCGTTGATGACATTTTTAAGGCCATGTGCATGCATTATAATGGCTAAGTGCTAATGTCATAGTCATGTGCAACATTTTTTATTTGTTTACATTTCATTTAATTGGGTGGTACTCCCAAACTACGTAAAAGCTATATACATACACAAATGGGTGATACCTTTACTTTTTGTTGCAAAATTAACCCACATGAATTGGGCTAAAATGGCTAAATTGAAATTAATAGGATTTCTTTTGAAGTAATAGTTTTTGTTTTCCTACCATTTTACACCGCATTAAATTTAAACGTGAATGTAGGCTTGTTTACCTAATGAAATATTACATGATCTCGGATTGATGGATTAATGACGAAATTACACATGGCTGTAGAGCATGATCCAAGGCCCTCGACTATCTATATGCATGCAGACTCACCGACCACCGTCAGCGAAAAGTTGCAAATCTTTTCTAGCTGGTCGTCGTAGTACCGCACGCTCACGGTGTACGACCCGACGGGGAAGCGCTGGTTGACGACGCTTGAGTCGTTCGTATGGACATCCGATGTAATGATACCGTGACTGTACACGGAAACATAGTCGTACCCGGGCAGGGTCTCCAAGGAGGTAACGGTATAGTGGTACGTCGACTCGCCTGGTTGCGTTGGCTCAACTTCTTTGGGTGGTGGGCAAACAATCGGTAGCTCGGTGACTAATTGGAGGGAAAATGCTCTCAATGTTTACGGAAAAATGTCTTTACACTATGTTTCTGCATACTCGGTTATATGCCATGAACATCATTATTGTTCTTAATTTCACAACATAACATCATAGATATTTTTTAAAGATATAGTTATTGCTTTAACATTGTAAACAAACAGGAATATTTCTAACCCATGCTCCATATAACGGGGATAATTTGATAGCTAAGGATTAATAAATATTAGTCATATATCTTAAAAACATACATTTTGTTTAGCGACTAAACAACAATATTAATGTATTATCACATGCATTGCATGCTCTATCATTATTTTGAATACAAAAGTTGGTGTAAATATATTCCTATATAGGATTCAAGCTATCAACATTAAATTACACTCTTCGTGATTGCAGTAGATTATGTGGCTCAACTATGAGAGCACCGGTCTTCCAATTTAGAGTTTTCGGGTTCAATTCCCGACGAAGCCAGTGTTTTTTGCCTATTTTGTTTGATTTATTTAATGAATTCCTGTTTATTTTCATTAATGTTTGAATTTAAGATGATGTTTTACACGTTGGATTATGCTTCTGATATATTGTGATTTTCCTGCTTGTTGGTCTGAACGTATTCCTTGAATTTAATGATTTTGATTTGAATTGTATTTAGTTCTGCACAAACATACAAAATATCATACAATATTATACAAAATGCAAATAAATTGTGAAATGATCCTTACGATTGATTTGGAATGTGGATAAAGCATTACAAAAAATAACCATAATTAGTATTGTTATGTAGGCTAATATTGTAAGGTTATTTTGATGAGCTCATTTCCAAAAGGCGCTGAATACACTTTTCATTACAAAATTGAGTTAACGATATCAGTACATTAATAAGCTATACGTAGCTATCTAGAAATGTTCACAATCAAAATCAAAATATGGAACTTTCCATATATTTATATTCCCATATGCGTGTGTACAAAGTCGGACAAAGAAACATGCTTTTCTCCAAACTTGAAAAGTGGATTTAGCGCCTTTTGGAAATACGCTATTCTTTCAGTGTTTTGTTTGTTTGTAATAAACCATTAATGTTTTCATTGGCATAATACTCACTGTCTACTGTAACATCAAATGTACAGTTTCCGATCACTGCCATAGATCCTGTCATAGTAGCCGTAGCGGTCACTTCATTAGTCCCCACAGGCAGCCTCATCCCTGGGCCATACTCCGGAGGGTCATAGGTCAATGTGTATTGTGTTGCATCCGTGGTTACTGGCATGACTGTCACGCCGTAACTTGTGAACATATTGCCGGTGGTTGAACTTAAGGATGAGCATGCCACACCTAGACAATGCAAAATAAAGAGAAAACAAAGAAATTTTGAAGTACGGAAATAAGGAATTATACATTTCTTTTACACAATGATAAAAGGTTAAATCAAAATTTATATAATTTCAGGGAACATAATTATTTTACACGTTGAGTTGTATATAAATGATTACTGCATGACTGTGATCGTGAACCTAAATAACGTTTTAACTTTTCGTAGTATCAACAGCTGCATGTTTTAAATCTATTAAATGATTGCAGTAATTGTCACACTATTCCTGTTAATACGTATTTTATAATCGAAATAAGCATGATAACATTGTTCGAATGGATCGATCAGAACAAGACAAAAATTTAAAATGAAATGTATGATTTGTAAAAACTCAATGATTTTGAAAGTCCCCACCGTATATTTTAATCTTCCATCTCATTTTGATGACTCGATGTTGTTTTGTTTTGTTTTTCACACAAATTCGTCCTCGTTGCATTTAGTGTTGACTTTGCCTCTTAAAATAGCAAAGTCGCGATGTGGCGTAAAATGCGTATCAATATTTGATATTACTTGAACATCTCGTGTAAAACATGGCTATCGAATAGCACATCGTGTTTACTGTTCGTCTAATCTCCGGCACGTGTTTACACTTTATATCAATAGCTGGAAAAGTCCCTTTCCTACTTTCATTGTTTCGAAATACTTTCGCATTTATATGTCAACATGTTGTTATGATAAATCAAAGAGTTGATTTGCCTGCAAGAACAGACATATTACGGCATAATAGAAGTATGTGAATTCAACAAAACAAAATATGCGCAGATTAAAGGGATAGTCGAGTTTTTGGTCAAACTTAACTTTAGTAACCAAAACCTGCATCATTACGGTACAAACTCGAAAGGTATACAATTACAAACGACTAAGTAAAAACCCTGTTATCATAAAATAAAAAAGAGCTGTTACAACTCAAGAGGGCGCTCTCTAAAATCTCATTAGTTTTAGCCATTTTTCCATACAAAATTGTGCATTTTAATGTTTTGGTAAAATAGTGATTAAATAGAGATATCATCAACAACTATTTAAAAACCTATTTAGATTTTTACAAAGTAGTCTATAAGCATTTTTTGTATTTTTTTTTCTAAAAAGTCAAAATGTCCCCCGGCCGGTAGACTTATGAATAAAATATCTTGAAATCAAAATTGTCAACTATGTGAGCATTTGAAAGAGAATGATTCTTATTGTATATGTTTTATTCAAGGAACTTTCAAATGGAATTAAAACCAACCAATTAAGTGTCAAGGGGCATTTCGGGAAGTACCAATACTCAAGTGTACCTTTAACCCAATGATTGTATCATAAAGTATATATATTATCTGGGCCCCGTTGCAGAAAGAGATACAATCGATTGTAAGTTGCAATTACTCGTAAGTCGGATCACGTGTTCTAGATGCGCAAATCTGATTAGTTGAAAGGCGTAAATTTTCTGACTTACGATCAATCGTAACTTACAATCGATTGTATCTCTTTCTGCAACGGGGCCCTGGTGCTGGATGGGCAAAACGTCATCTCTATTGCCAAAATACAGACACGGTTAATATCACTCTCTCTATCTGGCATAAGTATTATTAGAAACAATATTGTTATTAAGTTTGTTTAATTGAGTATGTTTGTAAGTTTTAAATCTTTCTTTGTTACAATGTCAAAAAGAATTTCCATTCATTTGGACAATCAAATCAAATCAAATCAAATCAAATCAAATCAAATCAAATCAAATAAAATCATCAATAATAGTTATGATGATTGTAATAATTATGAAATAATGAACAAAGAAAAAGCGTACTAACACTGACTTCTACATATGGTGGTGTTGAGGCAGTGATACAATAATAATCACCATCATAACAATAATAATGATAATAAAAACAAAAACAATAATAATAATACTACTAATAATAGTAATAACAATAATGATAATAATGATAATAAAAATGATGATGATAATAATAATGATACTTATTATGCTAATAACTGTACTCATTGGTGAATTTGTAATAATTAATAATCTCCTTCAAGGACTATTTTCCATTATATGTTTATTTTACTAAGATTTCATAACTTGACATAAATCATTTAATTCAAATTGAACTTACTTTGACAGTTGCCTTCTTGAAAGGAAACAGACATTAGTACGCTAACAAACACGATAGTTCTAATTCCGAAAATTGCCATCTTTTTCAATAGTCCGAGTAAATTGTCCGAGCAAAATAATGGTCCAAGTATATGGTGTAAGAAGGGTGTGGCAAGTAAATGAATAAGTGAATAATCCAAGTATATTGTAAAATAAGTTGTCCGTTCAAATTATTCAAGTAAACTGTCTTAGTAACTGTCTTGTCCAACCAGATTGTCCAATTTAATTTTCGAAGTACGTTCTCCAGGCAAATTATCGAAGTAAATAATTCGAGTTCATTATTTGATTAAACAAGTATACATAATGTTTTCTTCAAAATTGGACAAACTCTACAGTCTCCCAGTGGTTAAAAATCGAGTATTCCAAATGTTAGAACTCCATGAACATCTGATGAACATTGAACCACATGAAAAGTCGAGACTAACTCTTGGTGAGCGCGACAGCAGAAAATGGATGCACTTCCTCAACCATTAAGAAGTGAAAAATATAGATATTAAAGAAGTGCAACAGCTAGGTAGATAGTACAGACGTACTGTACAGGTGCGGGACCTGACTCCTATACAAATTCAACTTGCAGCACACCAGATTTATTCACTTAATTGCGTTCGCTCTCCATCAAAATGTCATTGTCAAAGGTATTCGAGATAGGGCTAGTACCAGTCTACTAACGAGGATGGAGCTGTACGCACACAATCATGACAATAGCGATGGATGAATATTATACCAGTGCCGCTCACGGGCATATCAATTCAGCTCAAACATTTATAAGTGGCAAACCTCCACGACAAAAGAAAGAAGAAAGGAAAAAAAAATCATAATTGAAAAGACGCCACTCCTTTTCACGTGTGTGTTTATTCATACCAGATTTCTGATATAAAGTACCGCATACAGCATGCTAGTCAATAATATCTGCGAACTGGAAGGAAATCTATGAAAAGAAATTTGTTATTTGGGTTCATGTTCAGTCACGGTCCGATAGATTCGTGGGCATGGTGGGGGCCAGTCCCACTATGACAGCTGAGTTCGGATTGATTTCGTAAATCAGTCGCGCGTTGTCATCTTGCGAACGCCTTGCGCTTGGTACGAAATACACACTGGCTCAGGGTAACGCTAGTACGTACAAACTAGCCTAGTTATAAATGGCAAACCGCGGTATAGCATTACGAACACTGCCCTCTACATCCCCACTCATGATCCCACTAGGTCAGCCATGCCCCCTGCAGTCATGCCAGTATACTGGAGTTAGAATTTGGCGGGGGATTTGGAAGAAGATTATAATATACAGCAGTCAATTAGTAAAACAGTACGCGACTTCCACCGACTCCATACAACCTTGGACCGTAAGACGGCTTATACGACTAATGCCCGGCGCAGACAGAGCCGACTCGACTGGTTGTCATTCCGATCGGCTCAGTTTCCAGTGCCTCGCGACACACATTTTGCCAGTCGAGAGACAGTCGGATGCCAGTTGGGGTCGATTCAACAAGATAAATCTGCTCCGACTGACCGGGCCCAACTCTAGCCTGATTGAAACCAGTCGGATCGGGTCGAGTCGGCTCTGTCTGCGCCGGGCTTTACTAGAACTTTTGCGTCTTCTTCCGAGTTTGAAGAAGCTCGGTTGCTTACATAATTCAGCAAAGCAGGAAGTGACTTCCACCGACTTCGTACGACCTGAGAAACGAGGTCTTCTATACTGACTTCAACCTTTGCGTCACCTTTATAGAAGAAACTCTCTTACTTACAGAATTCAGCAAATCAACATGCGACTCGTACCGACTGTGCACGACCTTGGATGTGTAATTAAGACCTTGTACGACTGAATACAGCATTCATGTCATCTGACGCAGACCTATACGAATGAACTGCGAGACCAAAAGTCTCACTGGCGTCAAACCAACTAAGTTTCAGCAAGTATAATTGGAAATATTTGGGAATAAAATCATTATGTGACACAAGTCATAAGGAACGTGTTACGATGAGACCTAGCTAAGCTAATTCTCCAGATGATGAATTCCACTCTATGGCGACTTCTACCGTCAAACCTGTATTAGTGGACACCGGACGTGTCTAGAAAGACCACCTGACTAAGTATCCTAAGATGAACTGTACGGCATTTTATGCACACAGCTAATGTGTAAGAAATGGGACATCGCATGCATTCATTATCAGGGCAGCTCGGCAAAGGCCAGGAAAATTAGAAAAGTGCATTTGATCATGGGTTATTGAGAAATCATCTTTCGTACGACCTGGATAAACGTCGACTGAAGAGTCGTTCAAGTGTGACAGGGTCCCTAGAACCTTGTACCAAACACCAGCTCAAGACACGACGCGACGAGATGCGACCAAGCCCTGCTGAATACACTAGTGAACGATAACGTCATTGTATTGGAGGGGGGAAAAAATAGGAACTTTATATAATATATTTTCATTTCTTTCGATGCAGTGGAATTTGTTCTGTGACCGGTGACTGATGATGAATAATGGCTGAACCAGCGGGTGTCCTTTCTACGTAATAATACAGCTACGCCTAGACAAAATTATATTGCATTATTATTGTCATGATATTTTGGACACCGCCTTGATTACTGTAGTAGATATATGGATATTCGTCGTATTTATATTGACAAATAATTGTATATTTCTCTTATTCTAGTTGGAAAGAATGGATAGATATCTTAATTCTGAGTTAAAGACAGCATGCATATAATAAATAGTTTATTAGCGCTGCATCATTAGTTTTACCATTGGTCACCAGGTACAGTTCAGACCCGCACAATTGTCTTGTGCACCATCTTAACTCCCTGGGGTGCATATACAAGCCCGTGCAATATATTTTTGCTTCATTTCATTATAAATAAGAATTAAAATGGTTTACCATGGTTGTAATCGGAGGGGGTAGGTAGACATACATTATGCTAATATTCAGTATTTATTCACAAAAACTACTTTGATGCCAATCGATATGTTGGATAGTGTCGATAACAGCAATCAAGTGAAGAAATACGTATTTAGATCAGTTCTACAACGTTACCACTTTATATTTAGCAGGGTTGATATTTGTTGGAACCTGAGTTTACAGTTGTTTGCGACTTCACAATTTATTGTTCAGTTTTCCGTCGGATCTAAACACATCTTAGCTGCCAACTTAGATGGTAATCATTTGCTGATCTGGGATGCTATAATCCAGAACCCATATTCATAAAACCCCGCTAGCTTAGTTCGTTGCTAAGTATTTTTTTTTCTTCAAATGATAGGCAGCAAATGGGTTTCTAGTCGCCAACTATATGGTTCAATGGGTAAGCCTTAGGTACCCACTAAGTTAACCCTAGTTAGCAACTAAAATATATTGTGTTTAATTCTTAGCCACTTCATCTATATAAAATAGACTTAGCAAGGAAGTAAGCTAGCAGGCTTTTTATAAATATGGACCTGACGCATATTCATAAAAAACACTAGCTTTAATAATTCATTTTTAACTCTATTTTAATAGATGATTGGGCTAAAGAATCATCACAAAGCTATCAAAGTTACCAAATATATTTTGTCTGGATAATCATTAATTATCTACTAAGTTAAAGGGATAGTTGAGTTCTGGTAAGGAGAGTACAGTTTTAGTGAAACTGAATTTTAGTAACCAAAACCTGCATCATTACATTACAAACTAATAGTTATAACTAGAAAGGAACACAAAATTACAAATGACGTAGTAAAGATCATGTTATCATTCAAAAAGAGCCGTTAAAACGTAAGAGGGCGCTCTCTAAACACTCATCGGTTTCAACCATTTTGAATACAATATTGTGCATGTGATGCTTTGTTGAAATAGTGATTAGATAGAGAAATAACCAACAACTATTTAAATACCTATTTTGTAACTTTTTGAAAAGAGGAAGCATTTTTAAAAAATTTTTAACGGCTGGTTCAAAATTCTCTAATAAACCCGGGGCCCCGGGTTTATTACAAATTGTTATATTTATGGATATTTCAGCCGTTTCTGAACCGATTTTGATCAAACAAAGATGATTTTATTGTTTAAATATTATGCTTTTTCAAATTTTACACTCAGTTTTTCATTACCTCACAAACCAATTAAGTAGTCTAGCGCCCTCTCTACCAAAACTCAACTTTCCCTTTAACCATAGCTGGCAACTAGAAAAATTCCTTGTTGCATATCTCAACCCTATCATCTAAACCAGAATTAGGATGAAAGTAAGGTAGTGTGGTTTTATGGATATGGGCCCTGGTCAATATTACATACGTACTTATTAAAACGTTAATCGTAATCTGGTAATCATAATTATTAGGAAAAAATACAAAATGATGACAAGGTGCGTTTCCCCGCCGTATACTGATACTGCATACCGCATCTACAGCATAATAATACTGGGTGTCAATGTATTGTGCTTGAATTATTGTGTGCGTTTCGTGCAATTATGTGCTTGACTTCTAAAGCGCATAATGTACGTATTATATTATTGAATTCGTCGTTGTGCTGCGTTGGTACTGACTAAGAAAGGTGTAATATTGTGAGCAAAAAAATATATATATTACGTGCACTGTCTGAATCGGCGGATGGGTCTTTTGTTCCCTCTATTTATACAAGACACTTGTGTGTGTGCCTGTTGCCATTCCTGACCGTGGATGTCATGCACACAGCCAGTGGCGTAGCGTGGTTGGACCAATCGGGGGGGGGGGGGGGGGGCACTTACATTATTGGGGGCACTCCTTGTGTATTTCTTCATTATTCACAGATTTTCCCCTAACTTATGCATGTTATGTTTTGTATGATTGTTGTCAAATTATTGGGGGGGGGGGGGGGGGGGGCACGCACCCTTCCCCCGTGCCCCCCCCCCTCCCCCCGTAGCTACGCCATAGGGGGGAAGCTATCACTTATTGGGGACACACTCATTACATTTCCACGACACTGGTAGGAAAAACTGGCTCAACTCAGACGGGCAAATGAGGGGGGGGGGGGGGGGGGCAACATTTCTCATGAGGGGGGGGGGGGGGGAGTATTTAAAATGTATGTTGTTTGTTTTATGTTTCCAATGTATCTTCCATTGTATAATACACTAAACTGAACTGAACTGAAAAGAAAGAAGCATTATGTTATGTTATTTGTATTTGTCCAAAGTGGACTTTGCGCAAAGTGGGGAAGAAAGAGAGGATGGGGCAAGAATTTAAACAGGGGGGGGGGGGGGGGGGTTACATCACCCCATTTCGTCAATTGTTATATTGCTTCTACGCCAATTGTTGGGAAAAGAGAGCTAGCTTGTACCATCGATATTAATGCCTTGGCAAATTATGGCCCGTATAACTTCATGGTTTGTAAAACAGTATATCGTTGAATCCACCTGGCAGTCTACTTTACTTCACCTTATATTATAATGCATCGCTCTCATTGTTTGGCCCCCAATTATGAATATGTATCAGAAAGACTGAAGATGTATTCTAGTTTGTAGAGCCCCGGTTGAACCGTCGATAAATATCGATGGGCTGAACACATTCATTCTTCTTACACGTTTAGTCCGCTAGAGGGCGATATACCCCATGCCTATATCTGTAGTAACATATTTCAAATCCTCAAAATCCAATTGGTATTCTAGCGGTTCCTCATACCGTGTTGTATGCATACTAACAAAAGGTTTCTTTTCGGTAAAAAGTTATTTTACGAATGAAGTGTTCAGATGTTAAACTACCCACTGTATAGTCGTAACCGTGTCAGTGCAATAAGTTAGTGAATATCATTTCGCATGTTTACTCATTACTCGGCCATATAACATCCATTTTAACTTGAAAATTTCGCACAATATCCAGTGGACATATCAGATAACAACAATATACATTGTATCAACCATTCGTCGCTTTTTGCACATGTCAACACAACTACTAGATCCCTTTAACTGGATTATGTGGGCTATGTCATCATCTAGCGTGCAAGCGATATGTAAACGAGGATGTAAAATAAAACAAAATTACCACAGTCCAAATTGGACCAGCTCATGCGCTGCTAACGGAATCCAAGTTGGTTGCAGCATATTTATGAGCAAATGGGCAGTCAAAAATGGAATGGAGGGTGTTGGTAAAGTGTGTGTGTACCTGTATGTAGCAGGTAGAGTGGCTAGAATGTTCGCAAGAGACTGAACAGTAGAAACTTAATGACAATTTCACATCCCTTAACAAAAAAAAGCAAATATAAAATTTTTGTTTAGGAATATTATTTTGTGGATTGATTATTTGAGTATATCCGAGTACTGATACAATAATGTTGTTGTAACGCACAAGAACATGATGATGATTTGTTGTGATATTACTGACAAAATCATCTTCACTATTTATAAAAACATGTAAAAACGAAATCCGAGTGTTATATATTATCTTTGGAAACATGATGGTTTCCTACTCGCACGTTGAGTCTGCGATCCAACACACACGTTCACCGCAGAGGGCTTATTGAAGAGGATTTCAATGAAGATTATTGAGTATATTGTACAGTTGCCCTCTAAAGTACATTTGATATTGCTAATGCATGTTTTCCGAGAAAATGTATAGAAGGAAATACTATAATATAAAACTATTCGAATACATTTATCAACAGTTATACATATGCGGATGGGGTGGGGAATAAAACAGTATTTTACCTTGGCGTAGCCTATCTAGCCAGTGTCATTATTATAATAATATTATACTAAAACCCCCAAAATATCATTATGGCAGGAATTTTCATGAGGAGGGCAGACTATTCAGAACAAACAATTGTCGTATTTTATAGCTGGATAGGAAAGGCCGCAGTGATGAGGGAGGGGTGGCAGACTGGGGGCAACTCATCTGACAAAAGGAAGCAACTGACAATTGGTAGTTTTCTTGTAAATGAGGATTTGTATGATGACATTTGTGCAGTTACTTCATTTTGACCTATTCATTTCTCATAAATGGATTTTCAGGTGACTTTAATTTGTTCACCATTGTGTAGAGCATATCTCAATTACCCCAAAACAAGTAAAAAGACTAATCCATAAAATTGTCAGTTGCTTCCTTTTGTCAGATTAGGGCAGAATACCTCTTGTACCGCCCTCACTTTCCCACTCATATAATTTAGTCCGGTGACACTTGCTGTGCTATTAAATTCTCGGTATGACCAACACATAAATGATCTTTACTAGAAACCCTTCACGACATTTGTGCAACTTCATGTGCAGACTTCTCAAAACAATAACGTGGCGATAAAGCCAGAGCATATGACTGACTGTGGTATCGCCCTGTTTCCCTTCATTGTCTTTATACTATCATGACTATTTTGACATAATCAGTTACCAACATTACGATGTCATTATCGTATATATATAACATTATTAACCATAGCAGACATCTGAGCAGGGCAATTTTAAAACCATATTGCCCTCCAAGTTAAGTAGGCCAACAAAACTAGGGGTGAAAACAAATCATATTGCCCGCTCAGAAAAGTCAATGGGATTTTGTGTGTAATTTGCCGGTCAATATGATCACACAGTAAACCAATGGACAAAATCTTATTGACCGCTCAGAACAGTCAATGGGATTTTGTGTGTAATTTGCCGGTCAATATTTATCCGAGATGAAGGCGCGCTAACAGCATGAGTGCGCAAATTCATACGCGCGTTTATCAATGATTTGCGCGTGTCTAATTATGACGTAACAATGTGTTACGCGCTAGCTGAGTAATGATTCTTTACAAACTGGGATGAAGTCAAGATGTATGCATTTTGGTTAAAACTTGAAGTTTAAACATCGTTCAATAATTGTAAGAATTGTGCAGTTTGTACCCTTTACATTAATATATTGCATGTTCGCTCGAGATGTCTGATTAGTTAATAATTACAATATTGACTGGACTTTCGGGCTACACTACAAATATTGCCCTCACTAGATCCATATTGCCCTCGTCTTCGACTCGGGCAATATGAATCTAGTTCAGGCAATATTTGCCGTGTCTCCCTCAAGGCCAGTCAATATTCTTTAAATGTTATTATCATGATTATAATATATTATCTATGGTGTTCTATAGTGCACCTTAGACAGATGTGTAACTAATAGTCTTCTCTAAAACAATAACTTGGCGATACAGCCAGAGCATAATGTGGCATCGCATTCACTTGCCCTTCATTTTCTTAAAATGTATACCCTTTTGACATATCAGTCAATAATATAACAATGTCATTATCCCTATTGTCAAAAAGCAATGACCTACTCATGATTATGTATCAATTATGGTGTTCTAGTGCACTTCAGAATGATTAGAAAATCTTAGACTGGTAATCATTCACAAAATGTCTTGAATTATCGAATCATGATTATGCTAGCACGTTCGCGAACTTTTCTTGGACTCACCGACGAACAATGCACAGTTTGCCAGCTATTAATAAAAGTTCATAATTATTCTTCATAAATTATATATATAATCATGTCTTACGTGACTGAGAGGGGTTTGCTGCAATTATACGTTCCTTATCATCTGGAACGGCTTCTTCAAAAGGACGATGTTTATTTATACAGCGATAGATATCATTATTTGTTACTGAGCGACTGAGGTCGAGGAGTGCACGGGGCAGTGGATAGGGGCTCAACCCCCCTCCCCACCCCCCACACACACAAACACACACATTTCTTTTTTTCATTCTTTGGGTATTGAACATGATTTTGGGGCAGTAATCGCCTTACATTAAACAAAAATGCAGTAATAATATCATTTGTGGTTAATTAGTACCACCTTTAAAACCAATCTAGTTAGGATTGTGAAGTCTGTTTCACATGATTGTAAGATGGTGTTTTGTTTAAACACTTACAAAATTAAAACGTTAGTGACTGGCAATAATTTGGCACCATATCCTTGTGTACGAGTGTATAATTACAAACGCCCCAGGCAAAATTGTGGCAGCATAATGGTCACGGGAGGGAGAGTAGTGTAACGTACTACTTGGCTCACAGATATAATCATGATAGCTAACACTACAGTATAACATGTTACCTTTGTTATTGGTTGCATTGTATTTCTTTTATTTTAGCGTACTGCATATGGAGTCACCGCACTTCATAAACATACAAACGTCATTCAGGTGAACTTCAGAGAATTGCAGACAAGTTGTAATCATTGAAATCATATTTGCATTTGTTACGGAAGCAGTTTGACCTTGGAGCAGATTTCCCTATAGATAATCACAAAGTCATATTTGGTGTTTGTGTTGTTTCGTTTCGCAATTATATTATTTTGAATATTATTGTATAACGATTGACGTATAGCATTAGGATAAGGTCGTACGTGCCCCCCTCTCCCCACTCCACCGAGTTAAAAGAAACACAATATTCAATAAATAAGTGGGAAAAAAATTGAAAGAAAATAAATACGTTCCCTCTCTCATGACAGATCACGGGGCTCATATACGCTTATAAAATAAACAATGAAAGTACATTACCAAGCCGTGGGATGAACCCGTTTTTCTTTCAGTTTTGATGACGTGGTAAGAGGGATTACACAATAAGTATACATCTTAAAATCAGCATAAAAATATGCTTACTTACAATACAATGCACGATGTTCTTTTTGTTATAAAGTGCACATTATATAAGGAGATATGAACGGTTAAATGTGCGCCCGAAATTACACAATTTCCGTTGATAAAATGGCAGCTCCACTGGTGGTGGTGGTGGGGGGGGGGGGGGGGGGGGGGGGGGGTGGGGGGGGGGGGGGTCCAAGACGGCCTTTCCCTATTCTAACTCATGGTTGTATGGTATTTTTTCCAGGGGGCTGATGTTTATTGCCTGAATAGTGAATACCACCTGGAGATTTTGTTGCCCGACAAACCCAAAATAAAAGGGTTCTAACCACTTTATTATGATTTTGCCAGAATATGACATGCTTTGGCCCAAGTATGATATGGATTTGCCCGATTTGGGGTGCCTTTTAGTTGCCCGAATCTCAGCGTTTTCAAAACTCTTGGGGGGGGGGGGGGGGGGTGGGGGTGGGGGGCTGCAGCCCACATAACCACCCCCCCCCCCCTCCCCCTCCGCACGCCTCATACGCATATGTACTATTTGCACAACATTTATTACTTTATCTTCAAATAAAGTAATCACGTTGAGTAAGGCTATGCCCTTCGAGCAGGACAAACTAAGACAACAGCTTTATCTTAGTTCAAACATAACATTACGTAATGCAATGTCAAAGAGTCCGCACTTTGTCTAGAAGTGTCAAACTGGCTTTATGTCTAATATATTCAATTTCATAATAATCATGTATGTCTTACCTCAGTCTTTGTGCTATAACATAATGCTTATCTAGATTTAAACCACATTATATCCCTCTAGCCCGCCTGGATTCATATATACAAACGTACTGGCGTATAATGTTGACGTACTTTAACATGCTGTACTAAATGTTTTTCTATTTATCATACAGTGATTATGATAATGAATAATATACTTCTGTATGTGTTTCGGTTGAAAATGTTGTTCAACAACTTGATACAAATATGACTTCAAACAAAATATTGCACCAAACAAAAACAAATAATAATTTTTTATCGGGGCAAATATTTGGTTATTTTTGTGAACAATTCATAATAATTATGGCACCTCTATTGTATTGACCATTTTAAATTTACTTATCGAATTCATGTAATAAGTTTTATATCCGAGGTTAAAACAAAGTTTACGTTTGGAAATATGACATGGTTTGCAGCTCATGTGCATTCAAGCCCTCTATACATTACCAATCAATTTATCATCAAAGATATATTGAGTTATTGTTATCAATTGCTGTTTATTAGCTTTCCACTAATTCACCGATGAACTTTTCGCAATCGGGTCTATATCAAAGGTCTCGGCGAGTCTCTATCTGTCATAATATTTGCAATACTGTAGTATAAATAGATAGAGGTACGGGATTAAACGAGCAAAAGTTTGTTGGCCTCGAACTGAATCAAGAAAGCGTCAATGAGGGTGCGTGACTATTTGGGTACGGGTCAATCGAAATCAAGATTGAGACGTCAAGAATAAAAGAGGGAGAGGGGAACAGATGGGGCGAATCGGGGAGGAAAGAAGGGGGGGGGGGGGTTGTGATGGGTAATGGGAGAGGGGGATCATGGGGGAACATTTAATTTAAGGGACTGGATATTAGCATGATCAATAAAGACTTAATTAAAAGAGAAACATACACTTCCATTAAAGGGATCTAGTAACTGAATTATTTTTGTTGTGCAATGAGAAATGAATGGTTGACAAAATGTGTATTTTGGTATAAATTAATGTGTTAAATTGATGTGTTATGGCTGCTGAGTATATGAGCGAAAATGCAAAGCGATATTCGTAAACTAATTGTAGTGACTTTGTGCACAGTTATAACTTTCCAGTGGATAATTACAAATCCAAACACTTTAATCGTAAATAGTTTTTTAACGAAAGGATACAAAAACAGATGTTCCATGCTTCTTTTGGTAATACGAATACAACAAGGTATGAGAAAACCACTATAATTCTGAGTAAGTTTTGTGGATTTGGACAATGTTACTAGATCTCTTTAATTGTTATAATTCGTTTCATTTCTGCACCAGTTATTGATTTAAAGTCATCCCTCCGATCATCTAATTATGGCTTACTTTCTATCAAACCGAGCAAAAAAATCATGGGGGGGGGGGGGGGGGTGGGGGGACAGGGCTTTTGCACATGCGGGTCCTTCACTCTTGATTGAGTTACCCCAACACATTACAAATATTATGTCCTTTGAATCCTTTAAGACTAGTTCTAAAAAATATCTTTTCCAAGTTTCATTTCAGTAATTTGCAGCTTTCACTTTCATAGTTTCACTATGTGTTTTTAATATGTTCATGTATCAAAGTTGTTTATAATTATGTTCAAATGTTCAAATGTTCATGTGTTTTTTCGTTGTGTGAAGATGAGTTAACTGCGCCCTAAGCACCTTGAAGAATGTGGAATTATTGTCGTATATTATCATACTGCAAAGAAGCAGAACTATTTTGAACAATCACATCGTCCTTGCAGTTTCAAATAATTTGTGTTTGGACTTGAATAATGAAAAATATTTATTTATTTATTTATTTATTTATTAAAATATATTTATTCAGGATAGCCTGTTCAGCAATAATACTTTTTTTTCGTCAGGGTCCTGATATAACATCATACAATATAAATAATACAATAATAGACATAATAAATATAAAAATATGTACAAATAGCATAGCCTATAATTATAGTAATAACAAAGTCGGTGTCATAAAACCCGAACATTATCATCATCATCATCATCGTCATCATCATCATCATCATCATCATCATCATCGTCGTCATCATCGTCATCATCGTCGTCGTCATCATCATCATCGTCGTTATCGTCATCATCATCGTCGTCGTCGTCGTCGTCGTCGTCATCATCGTCATTTTCATCATCATCATCATCATCATAACATAAAGATAAAATGTTGAATTGGTAACAGATTAGTAATCCTAAATAAGTACTTGTGATCATCAAAATAGAAACGAGAGAATTAATAAGAAGAATATAGACGATCGTCTTTTCTCCAAACGATCTCCCTTTCAAGAAATTGTTACCTCGAAGAGTCATAGAAACACTATCCTTTTTAGGATGATTGCACCTTTAGCTCGGACCACGGGCGTTAGCGACTTACGTAATACCTATTCATCAGGGGGGATGAATGAATAGACCCCCCCCCCCCCCCCCCCCCCAGTTGAATGGGTATCAATGACGTCATGTCTACGCCAGAGGCTCGGACCGTTGTAATTATGCAGCCTGAATAAAAGGCTAATTCGGAGGAGCCTGGATAGTAGTCTTGTGATGCCAGACCGTGTTAGTCTGCACCCGAACAAATTAACATCTAGTTTTATATGTACTATCTAACATGTGTTACAGTGTTTTTTTAATTACATTTTGGGGGCGTTGAAATAAAAATCAGGTGATTTTTATGGTCATTGTACGTTATTTTTGATTGAGGCAAAGTTATTTTTAGTGACATAGACAATTACACGTACAAAGTATGTGTGTGTTACTAGTGTAACGTGTATAGTACATTAGTGTTTGATTGACTGCATGAAAGTGTTAATGTCGTATTTTATAGCTTGAAGGTATTTTTTGGTATTGCCTTTTTACAGTTGTATTATATTGTCAGGTGTTTCTGTTTATATTTAACATGCGTTTTAATAAGGATGAACATCGTCCTACAAGTATAGTGTGTAAATAATTTTTTGGAATGATCATGATGACAAATATTATAATGTTCACTTCTATAACGAAAATAGTTTAATTTACACATGTCAATTTTTGGTTTCTTTTGTACAATTGTATGTAATTGAATTTGTGTTTGGAAATAAAAAATTAACTAAAACAGCAACTTGTTGTGTAATTGATATTCTACAATAATTGCCCATTTCCGTAAGGTTGAAATTGGTACTTCATAAAAACTCGCAGCATATTATGAGAACAGGGGTCTATTATTGTATTGGAACTAACTGTGCTATCCGACACTAAGTGTACTAATTTCGAGCAGTGTTGCGTCTGAATATACGTAGCCTACGTCCCATCGGCGGGGTTCAACAAACTTTCCGGGGTGAACCAACTTTTGCTAGCCTACGTTTCAGTTGCGGCGTCCCGCACTTATGAAACCACAAGGCATGACATAATGTTTCATCGTGAAGAGGCACGAAAGCAGCTGTAGACAGGCAACACGAAGAAACAGACTCTCTTCGCATTACAAAGCAGACGGTCTTTCCAGATAGATAGGGATACAGCTAGAATAATCTATGGAGTGAATGCATCCAGACATCCAGTTCGGGACACATTCTTTTTTTGTGGGTCAAATACATTATACATTAGTACCTTCTAGAATGCCTGATGAACGGGGCCTGAACCTTCATTTGCCTTTGCTGCTCCGGGAAGGAAATTGAATAATATTATAATGAACCACGACTCTATGTGTGATTGGCTTGTGTATAGGGGTGTGTTTGTTTTTATCGACAATCTCCAGCCAATCGAGTATCATTATTAGGCCGACTTGGAGGATGCATTGTTTCTGACCAGGGTTATCGTGACCAATTAACCATCGAGGATCAACAGGAGAGACAGCGCAATTTAGATCAACCTCGTTTAGAATGTTGAAGTATTATTTGTAGCATTGAACCACTGAACTTGGCTGATCATTTTCATTATAATTTTCAGATGATTTGACCTCAGTACGTACGTGCGACCGTCCCGCATGCAGTATACAAGTCATGCAGACAATGCAAATGCGTGGCATGCAAAACGGATTTTGAAAATACAATATTGCGGTGTGAAGTTGCGGAGGATTCTAATTAGATCATGGAGCTTGAAATGAAGTAGTACTGAGTAAACTATACTGAGGTCGAGAGAACACTTTGCCTTGATTGTGTTCTTTCGAAGAGTACCGGACATCCCAATCTCTCTTATATTGTGTGAATCGTGGACACATTGTGGAACAGCGGAAGCTCTCCGTTTTGTTCTTTGTTTGGAATTTCCGCTTTGTCTTGTGGATCGACAAAACGGTAGCAAAACATAATTTATTTGGCTTTGAATCATGGCGGCGACGTTGAGCAACGACCTAACGTCGGTGTGGAACAATGCGACGGAGCGAACGATGGATGTGATGTGGATGGACGGTAGTCGATCCGCCCTCCAGCCGCTGTGGGACGGACTACGCCACGCCCTGGGCGATGAGGTGCTTTGCTCGCCCGCCTTCCCGGTCGGCATGGCGATCAGTTACTACTTCTTCCTCTGCCTCATCTACATGTTCCTCGACCTATACGGTGTCCAGCGGTGGTCGTGGCTGCGCAAGTACAAGCTGCACAACGACATCAACGTCACGACGCCCCAGCTCTACAAGACGCTCACGCTGACGATGTGGAACCACACGCTGTACATCGTGCCCGCCGGCGTCCTCCAGTACATGTACGCCCCGCCGTTCCCCCTCGAAGAAGACGCACCTCTGCTCACCAAGTTCCTCTGGGACCAGTCCGTGTGTCTCTTCATCTTCGACCTCGCTTACGGCGTGCTCCACTGGTGGATGCACACCAACCGGTGGGCGTACCGCATCGTCCACTCCGTGCACCACCAGTATCACGCGCCCTTCTGCTGGGTCACCCAGTACCTACACCCCATCGAGCTCATCTACGTCGGCGCGACCACGGCCATCATCCCGAAGGCGTTGGGTGTCCACACCATGACCTACTTCGGCTTCCAGCTCTTCAACATCTGGATCAGCGTCGAAGCGCACGCCGGCTACGAGTTCCCGTTCTCGCTGTCGAAGATCGTGCCGTTCGACATCGTCGCGGGACCGCGCAAGCACGACCTCCACCACATGAAACCGAAGTCGAACTACATGCCGCACCTGACGTGGCTCGACAAGCTCATGGGGTGGGAGTTCAATGGTTACGAAAACAAGGACAAGAAAAAGTTATGATGAAGCGAAAATTTGTTTGACCTTTTTAAGCCGGCTGATTTTGTCCCTTTCCGCAAAAAAAAAAAAAATCTAACAGACCTCTGCATGTTTTTACTGATCACTTCTCCTCTCCAAATTAATTAAGAGACATGCAGTCCATACATTTTATTGTATAAATTTAAATGCAGTCGTGTAGTTTAATTTGGTCGTTATTTCAATTTGTTTCAATTTATTTGGCATTTCCATAAAAAAAACCCATTAAATACAAACTCAACTTGTGTTTCCGATTATATTAGGTTGTTAATATCAATGTTATTTATAATATTATCACAAATGCACTCAATCTATATCATATTAGATGTTTGCGTGTAATTATTCAAATTCAGAGATTTATCATCCCGATTGAGTTATATATTAAACCGAAAATTGTACTATATACAATCCATGTTTGAACTTTTTCTAAAACTGCAAATGCGCATTTATTTTTAGTGCTATAAAAGCGAGTTCTTCTGCGAAGTATTTCTAGACCGTGTTTGTATGTCATTTGTATTGTTATAATTTTATGAAGATATTGTTTCATATAAATTCAATATTATAAATGTACACCTGTGAGTGAAGATACACTTGTGCGTGCGATCAAATAATGATGTTCATGTTTATTCAGTATTATATTAGTCTAGACTATATACCATAAAATGATTACTATGAAAACACGTTACAATATCGGTGTATGTATACAGAATGGTTGCGATGATGTCATCAGTCAATACACATTTCACTTGTATGCGGTAAACTCAAATGTGTCGGTCCTCCAATTTCGTATAATTGTTAACAATTTATTATTATGTACACTATTGAGAACACGAAATATTAGCATTTACGAAACATGGCGTTCTTGTCAACTTGCCAACGCTGGCAACTAAAAAGATTCAATAATAATTGTCTAACTGCAGATATTTTTTTCGAACGGAATGTATTATCACGGCGATACATGTACATGAATATCAAGCATGCACGGTTGATGGATACATTGAAAAGACTGATGATCGGATGTTATTATTGCCACGCTCAGTTGTATGATTGTGATTTAAAACGTAATTACAGAAACATTTGATATTCTCGTTGTATATAATGTAATTTCTTACTTCAGTAATAAGAGTATAATAGGATTTCAAAACAAAACTTGTCAAACAAAATAATCATGAAAGTTCTATATAAGTGTTTGGATATGAATATATTTCACCGTTGGCTATCCAGATTATATTGGTAAAATATAATTCTAGCGGTTCTCATGCACATACCGCAATGTATTCGTAGTACCAAACGAAGTATGGAACGAATGTCGGTTTTCTAAATTTCTCTTTTGTTAAAAAGATATTTTTGATTGAAAAGTTCAAATTTGAAATTCTCCTAGCTGGGACGGCTGGGAGAATCTTTAACTGTGTATAAAGTCAGTGCAATGAGTTAGTGAATATGTATTTTCGCTCATTACTCGGCCGGTCAATATACTCGAGCGGCGACGGGACAGGCAATTACATGCATATTACAGCATTATGTACAGGCAATATTATAATATAAAAAAAAAAGACTTCGTCATGTTCATGATTGTAGTCGATTGAGTGGGGGCATAGTGCTGAACAGTGCACATAGTGCACAAATTATGAGGCATTACCCATGCAATAGACATGATTATGCACGTGTAATATGCACGATGAATAATGTTGTTCATGTTCATGTTCGCGATGTAAAACTGTTAAAACTTTGTTATTTATCAATTTTAAATGGTTGTACTGCAAATGTTGATTCAATTCATTTAACCTTATAGCACAGACAGGATACATAATTCTTGTTGTTTTAACAACATTGAGGTATCATGAAATTGTGAGGGTCTAATGCATTGCTGATATTATAGGACAACTCCATTTTCAAATAATACTTTTAATCGAACGTATTCATTTTAATTATGTAAACATAATAATGATATACTACTGTTGGTTGGTATAGCATTATTTTATTTTCACTTAAAGACGAAAAACTGCATTGGTGGATGTGTTAATGTAATGATACATGCGGAAAATTGTTACTTTGAAACAGTTGGCATTCATACAAAATAATAATATTTGCCAGTAAGATATATAATAGCTTTGTATTCAAAATACTGATAGTTTAAGTATAGTGATATCGCACACAGTATACGTATCTACGATCTCAGCATGCTTAATTCGTTTTTTTTTTTTTTTTTTTTTTTTTTGGGGGGGGGGGGGGGTTCTCTCTTTCTCTCAGTCTTAATCATCGTTATTATAAATGCCATTGACGTTCGAATTCCCGCAAAAGAGCTGAATGAATGCAGGTAAAAATGCACGATGGTTTGTCATACATTGTATATTTGTAAAATATTTGCCTCCTTTATTATGCAATGTTGTAATATCCATACCAAAACTGAATTTCTCTTGTATTTATTGTTTTGATTGTTGCAGCTTTGGTAATCCTTTCGGAAAACATATGAGGTCATGATTCAAAGTGCATGCATGTTATAATGATGATTACGTGATTTTATGCATGGCTTTTTTTACAATAATTATGAACTTAAATAATCCAGCTTATAATAGCTGGGTTCAACACACAATGACTATCGATTTGAAATTCCATATAT
Organism: Echinarachnius parma; assembly: GCA_037951105.1. Classification (NCBI taxonomy): domain Eukaryota; kingdom Metazoa; phylum Echinodermata; class Echinoidea; order Clypeasteroida; family Echinarachniidae; genus Echinarachnius; species Echinarachnius parma. The sequence goes on along the minus strand of JBAMJV010011781.1, from coordinate 3,686 downwards.
TTAAATCGATATGAGTGTTACGGTGATTATGAATTATCATTATATACCATTACGTTCCGAGCTATAATTTCCTAAATAAGATGTTTAAAAATGGCTTTGAAAATGGCTTAGTCAATCTTTTTATGTAATTGATACTGTATAAATGTGATGTGGTTTTACCGTATTTCATCGTGAAAATGTAAGAAAAAGAAAATATTTGCTCAATATAAATCACACAAATGATTATCGATTTCCACTGATATTCAATCGATATGAGTGTCATTAAACCGTGATTGTGAATTATCACTCCCGTTACGTTACGAGCTTATATACCACTCTGAACTATTTATATACAAAATAACCATCAAAGTCTTTTATGTACAAATTATGATTGTTACTTTCGGTCTGGTTTAAGCGTATGACATCGCAAACAATTTAAGAAATAGAACATTTTGCTCGATGTAAATCACACAAATGACTATCGATTTCCACTATTTTCAATCGATATGAGTGTCATTAAACCATGATTGTGAATAATTGTCTTTATCATTGTCGAGCCCATGAAAACTTGCCTAAATGAAAAGGGACACTAACTACATTACTTTAAGACACAGTGTTTAAAAAAAAATGTTGTGAAATGTACGCTGGTAAACCGTCATCATTCAACATGACTGTAATTCATGTAATAAAACGAATTATGAATTACAAAATTATGATTTATTCTGACTTCTTTAAAGTGAGTATGTATTGTGCGTGTGTGCGCTTGTGTGTTTGTACGTGTGTGTGTGTGTGTGTGTGTGTATGTATGTCTGGCTGTGTCTGTTCATGTGTATATCAGTGAGTGCGTGCATACACTTGTATGTGTGACGAGCAGAGAGGTGGGAGAGACTTCGAGCGTTTGAAATAAGAAATGGAAAATTGACACACTTGCCCCTAATAATAACATCATTTAATAACACGTTATGTTATAATGTATGCAGTTTACAAGTATCATTATAGGAGCGTGATGAATATATAGGGGGGGGGGGGGGGTGTTGGTGATGATGAAGATGGGAAGATTATCATTATACTTTGGGGACCTTTCTATAATAGCCGGCTCGTTAACATTTCAGTACCGTTTACGTAACACACTGTATTTAGGCTATGTAAGATAAGACGGCTATTTCATTTCAAGAGCCTCGAAACAATGACATGTGGAGATAACGTTTTACTAAAGGAAACATTACCGTACATTTTGAAGGAAAATAAAATTGCACGTTATAAGGTATATGACAGTTGCTACACAGCTCCTTTGAAGTTAGAGCCTTTTTCCTGCAGCTTTAAAGGGATAGTTGAGTATTGGTCAAACTTATTTAGTAACCAAAACCTGCACCATTACGGTACAAAATAATAGTTATAACTTCACCATGCTCGAAAAGTATACACAATTACAAACGACTAAGTAAAAAGCCTGCTATCATTCAAAAAGAGCCGTTAAAACTCAAGAGGGCGCTCTATAAACACTCATCGGTTTCAACCATTTTAAATTAAATATTGTGCATGAAATTGGAATGTTTTGCTGAAATAGTGATTAGATAGAGAGATAACCAACAACTATTTAAAAACCTCTTTTGTAAATTTTTGAAAAGAGGAAGCATTTTTAAAAATTTTTTAACGGCTGGTTCAAAATTACCGAATAATTGCGGGGCCCCACAATTATTACAAATGGTTATGTTTATGGATATTTCAGCCATTTCTGAACCGATTTTGATCAAATAAAGTTTACTCTATGATTAAAATTGTATGCTCTTGCGACTTTGACACTCAGTTTATCATTATCTCACAATCAAATTATTTTGTGTAGCGCCCTCTATATCAAAACTCAACTATCCCTTCAAAGTATGTCTGCTCAAAATTAGATGGCTTTGCATGTCAGTTAAATTCCATTTGTATTGATAATGCCTGAAAATATATGACAAGTTGCCACAAAATTAAAATTATTATTGCCAGATAATGAGATTATAAGTATGTCCGAACTTTTACCTAAATATACATGAACAATGCCTTTTGCGCGAACATTGCCGTAAAAATACCTTCACGGTTGGGGGAGGGATGGCAGGCTTCCACCCCTAGCCCCCCCCCCCCCCCCCCTCCCCCCACCGCTATATACGCCTATCAGGTGGACTATCAGAGATAACCAATCTTATGCAAGGTACAAGGTCAAACCCTATTATGTGTTTGTGTATAACATGTGTGATTTTACGTTTGCTAATGTTTATTTTAGATACAATGTTTTATGATCCAGCTCTGTGTGATAAGATAGATAACGGAAGTAGGTTGTCTTGTGTTTTCTGTCAAATTTGACATAAACTGTTTGACAGATCGTGAACTTTTGAAGAAGTTCACAAACTTTTTGAAAAGTTCGTGCACATTGCAATGTATACTCCGCAAAAAAAAAGAAACTGGACACTTGTATCAAACCAAATATTTCATATTCATTTAGGACAAAATATATGATATTGTATATCAAATTAAAGATAAAATGGCCCTCTTCAATATTGGCATACAATCCAGATGAAATCATTCATGCATGACTTGTCACGGTCAACTAACCACAGCAAGGTCTGTTTTAAGAAATAGCAAAAATGGAACATCCACTCAACCATGTAAATGTTGATAAGCATAATCTAAAACGCTATATTCATGACATGGCATAATTGTTCAATACAAATGTAACCTTTTTTTTAACTTCATCTCAATAAAAAGTATGAATGAAGACAAATTGTGAACGACTGAACGTTATAGGTTTTATTTTCATCCAAAAGTAACAAAATGGGGAATTCCATGGTAAAGGTTTATTAGTCCAAAACCACAGTTTGTGCCCTTATTTCAGCATGAAAAATTGTATAAATTCTTCTCAAGAATGCTACCGTATAGTCCAAAGATCTTCAAAACCTGATGTCACCATTGGTCAAACAGTTGGGCAGTCTTAACACAGAAACAGACAAGCTTCATGCCTCTAATACAGACCAGTATGATGATGCTCTCATAACCTGGCCCTGTTTTATTGACAAATTTGTATTTTCAGAGTTGTTCATAACAATAAAGTAAAATAATGTCATAATTTACTTGCCCGCACATCTTGTCTTAAGTGAAACGTTCACTATCATCCTGATAATTTCAGTCGAATGGTGGGTCCTCCATTGTTTTTGCTATTTTTGAAAACAGACCTTGCTATTGTTAATTGACCATGGCAGTTCATGCATGAACGATTACACCTTTAATTTATACCCTGCATGCAGAGGACTAAATTCCCTTTAATTTGATGTATGATAATCTACATTTTATCGTACATAAATATGAAATTTTAAACTTTTACAAGTGTCCAGTTTCTTTTTTGCGGAGTATAGTTCGCGAATGACCCGGCTTAGTGCATCCATGCCGGACCATGCTCTTGCACTCCCAGATGCCAAAACCTCATCCTTGGAAAGGAGCTTCATTCACTCGGCAGTGCGGATCTAGAATAGTCTCCCTGACTCAGTTGTTGGAAATATCTCAATTACTGGTCTCCAAGCCTTCAAAAGCCGCGTGCATGTTTACAGGGCGTAGACAACGGGGGGGATGAGGGGGATGCATCCCCCCACCTCACAAGGTGGGGGGGATGACATGTACAATCATCCCCCCAGGTTTTAGGGAAGGATATATTTTTTTGTGCGTATCTATACGAG
>JBAMJV010011780.1:0-35447 GCA_037951105.1 Echinarachnius parma | reverse complement strand
TACATTTTTATCAAGTACATTTATCTCAATTTCGTTACCTACTTGTATTATTATTATTATTATTTGCTTTAAATATTATACATTCGCATGATTTGTAAAGGTATATTATTGTGTCTAACATATGAAGAAACGGACGCAGAATATAAATGAAAAAGAGCGACGAAATATCCAATACGAACCAGACCAGTGGCGTAGCGTGGTGACGAACTGATTGGGGGGGGGGGGGGGGGGGGGGGCACGCACAATTATTGGGGGGGGGGGCACACCTTATGTATTTCTTTGTTTTTTCAAAAAATGGCCCCTTATGTTTTCTATTGTTTTTTCAAAATTATTGGGGGGGGGGGGCACAGGCCCCCCCCGTGCCCCCCCCCCCCCCCCCTGTAGCTACGCCACTGAACCACACACCACTGGCTTGCCAGACCAGTATTCTACCCACTGATATAAAGAAAGCTGTTGATACAGTTGCTTATGCTCAATGCTCATGATGATGAGAATTTATTGTAAACCCGACACAAACCGGATATAAGCGACGGATCACCGAAGGGATCCAGCTTCATGTATTTATTATTTTAAACATAATAGTAAAGGAATTCAGTAACATTGTCCAAATCCTCAAAATCCAATCGGAATTCTAGCGATTCCCTCATACCTTGTTGTAATTGTATTTACAATTGGAGCATGGAACGGGTTTCAGTTTTTCGAATTTCCCTTTCGTTAAACAAACATTTACGATTGAAGTGTACAGATGTTAATCTATACACTGGATAGTCGTAAAAGTGTACACGTTTGCTCATTACTCGGCCATATATGACGTCTATTTAACTTGTCATTTTCACAGTACCATATCTAGTGGACATGTCAGATAACAACAATATACATTGTATCAACCATTCATCACTCTTTGCACTTGTGACTAGATCCCTTTAAAGGAAACTGACCAGGGATATAATATCAATTAAAAAGAGCGATGCAATATAGGGTCATAATCATACATTTCATCATTGGACGTTTCTACAATGGAAGTATAGAGGAGGCACACTTGCTCATCATATATACACAACACAATCTTCATGTGCAATACGATGCACATATCACCACAAAAATTGAAATCTTATTCGGCTAGCAGTCTTCGCTATTGCCATGATTGCTGGCTACGCTTTTACCAACTATAATCATTGGCGTACCCAGGGGGGGGGGGGGGGAGTTTGGGGGATTCACCCCCCCCCCCCCCTCCCCTTTGACGAACAAATGACTCCAAAGGGGGGGGGGGGGGTTCAACCCCCTCCCCCTTTACCACTTTAAACCGGTCTCGACCGTCATAACCAATGATCTCGGCCCCCGAGGACACAACTTCACAAGTGGCCTCGGTCTCGGCCTCGAACATTTTTGACGGACACGCTTATGTGTTATCGTATGCATTTGTGTATTCATTTGGTCACGGCTCGCTGAAAAACAGCTTCTAGCTGAAAGTGGGAATTTTGACCAATTTATCGTTTATACCCAGATTAAATAAACAATCAAACATACAACTTAGAGTTCGTGCGTTCGAGTCCATTTACGGACCTTTTCTTTGGCTATTATACATACATATATACTTATTGTATAAGAAGGCGTCCATTGTTTCGTCAAATTACAATGACGGTTTTTCCGTTAACATGATTAAAGTCCGAAATCGTTGACCTCTTTCCAAGTCGATTCGATAAATGAAACCCATTCAGTTATGTTGCCATAGTTGCCATATTACGATAAAGAAATTCATCATCCGGCTTCAAAGGGGGGGGGGGGGGGGGGCTGGAATTTTCGATTGCTGTTATCTCCCATTAGTCATATATCCCCCCCCCCCCCCTAGCTGGTATCACTAGAATAATCAATGTTTTTGGAACCACTATCTGTTTTGACTGAATACTGGAGACAGCCGTGTGTTTGCAACGGTACCGCATGGAACGACATTTGATTGGCACTAACAAAAGGAGGTTACGTTACCACTGATATAGCAACATATTCAACAGATGCTCAGACGCGCTCAGATGACGTCTGACATGTTTTTTTATACCGTTGGAAACATGATAATAGTTTCACGAAATATGCACTTATCGGTAACAGTTTCCAACAATTTACAGTGTTTCAAAACATAAGGAATTTACCTAACCACTGATATAGCAACAGGCCCGGTAAAGGCCCAGTCACATATCACCGGATATCGTAAACGGATGCCCGTTAGAGAGTAACATTTTCAATTCGTTCGTCTCCGTTCGTATGCGTTTCTTGTCCGTTCCTCTTCAGGCTATGTACGTCGTTCTATCCGGCGGAAAGTTTTCTGCATGAAGCAATGGAGACGACTTTCGACACCGGAAAATTTGATTTCGCAAATTGTCTATTCGTCGGGCATCCGTTTGCGCTATCCGGTTATATGTGACTGGGCCTTAAAGTAAAGCAATCCACTCGCCAACCACTCACAACTTTATGAGTCATAGTATAGTCGGGCCATTGGCCATGTTGACATGATTGGGTTACAAGTAATTTGGCACGTTAACATCTTTGAATTAAATTAAATCAACCACTCGTAGTGGAACGTAACAGCTCGTAACATGGCTCAGCATAATAGATCGAATCAACTCGTAGCTAATCAAAGTGAAATCGTAAATTAATGTGAAGGCGATTTGTCTCGCGGTTCCCGATCGAGAGGCATTCCGAGTTTCCTTATAGTTGGCCCTCGGAAAATTGGGGAAAGGACTCGGGAGAGCTAGGCATAACTCGGCGAACAGCATACATGTGAAAGGGGCTTTAGTCTGTGCATGGACGTCTTAGCAGACGTGAGAACGCTCTCCGATAACAAACGTTTCGCGTCGCATACAAGATGGGATTGATCAGTGAATTGAAGTAGAACGTGACGGCGACGAAGCTGGCCCACTGCGACCCGTTACACGTCGGGCAGACGAGCAGAGCGAATGCACAGATATACGGAGGCACCCAACATATGACAAACGCGAGCACGAGCGTCAGCAGGGTGAAGAAGGCCTTGCGGTGTTTCTTGAGGGTTTTCAAGTGGTGTTCGGGACGTTTAGACTCCTCTTGAACCCCGACAGCATTAGCGCTTCCAGCAATTGCAGCGGGAGCCTCGGTATTTGCATTCCTGGCAACCACTTTATTCCCATTTGTTCCCGGCTTGTTACTTGATGACGTTGACGGTGTAGCATACCCCAGTGGCCTTTTCTTATATTCTTGTGCGGTCTTGAGCTCCAGACCGGCGTTTCCTTCCTCAGAAATGCCAGGCTCCAATGGGGACCGAGTTGTACTCTTGCTCTTTCCGACGGGCACGGTTTGTTCACCCTCTTTTCCTTGTGGTTTACGAATGATCCCGACGTTAAGGGAGAGCTTCCGAATACCAACGTATATGACTATGGTCAGGAGGGCGAAAGCGGCCAAGGGGATCAGAAACTCTACTGCCATCATCACCGTCGTCATGGTAAAATCGTAGAGATACTCCGGGTAGCACTGTACCGCGTAGTTGACATAGCCATAGGACGCGGGCTTTGTGGCGGGCCAGATGAAGAATGCGAACGAGTACAAGCCCACGTGGTAACACCAGATAATGATGAGTCCTGTTTGGATGTGCTTTCTACGCATGCGCCCGATCAGAACACGTGGTTCGTAGACCAGCACGAAGCGCTGCAGGAGGATGAAGATGATCAGAGACGTCTGGACGGTCGTCAACACAAAGCCGACAGCGAGGGACAGGTTGCATCCAAGTTTGCTCAGGAATGACCGCCCTCGCTCCTCCCCAACCAGGTGGACCAAGCCGAGAGGTACGGCATACACCCCTGTCAGGAAGTCGGCGATGGACATGTGGAATATGATCAGGTTAGTGGCGTCCCTATGGACCTCTCTGAACTTCCAGTAGGCGAGCATCACCAGAGTGTTACCGAAGACAATTCCAACGATGAGTACGACCAGAAAGACGACGTAAAAGACGACGCCGCTCGATAGCCCGAGACTGGGGATAGATGCACCCCAGGCGGCGGCATGTGTCGTGATCGAAGATTGGTTGGAGACACCTATGCTCGACATTTTGATGACTTCTACTGAACACGTAATGGGTACCAAATACTGTTCTATCCCGCTTCAACACTACTTATTTTGTCTCGCTGCTGGATGCAACAGAATTTTGCAAGTGTCATTTGGAAATCTTTAACATGCTGTCTTTGGGATCCGTAACATAATGACAGAGCAGAAATGTTAACCTGAAGCGAAGATACCATGATGATGGTTTGAGGCAATATCGAAGATGTGGTAGTCGAGTAAGAAGGCTGCAAGATGTCAAACGCGCTATGATGATCAGTAATATCAAAATCCTGCAGGGAAACAGGAGAGAGAGAGTGAGTGACAGGGGGTATAAGACGGGAGAGAGACGAGGATGGGGGAGGAGAAAAGAGAAATAATGGGTGCCAAAAAAGTCGCGAGTATGCCAAACTCATTGCGATTCTTGCAAGAAATAAGTCAGATACTTTTACACAATCAAATAGAACTAATGGAACTTGTCAAACATCTACAATGAAATATATCTTAGTAACAGACTTCCAGTTTTCTTTAAAGCGATAGGCCGAGATCCTCACGCGTCGCCAGGCAATCAGAAACAAAAATCGCATCATTAGGCCTCCGGCCTTTTTTTAAGGCTTAAAGTGATCCATTAACTTGGAGCTTTAACATTTTTCGTGTACCTTTGCTGTTTGGCTTATGGTATTAAAATACGAATAATATGGGATTTGATTTTTTTTCTTCAAATGTCCCTCTAATCATGGAGTTTTTAAAATTGAATTTTAAAGCGTCTATGGACGTTTTGGACCGTAGTCAAGAGTATCCGAATTCGGATACTCAATCGTCCATAGTAGAGTAATAGTACTCGATCAGGATAAAATTAGACATTGATTTTCTCTTTTTCACTAGGTAAATATGAAAGTCTCACATTTCATTTTCAAGAATCTTACAGTGAAATTGGTATGTGACTGAAGTCGCAAATATTACTTTTGGGAACAAATACAATGTTGATACTGTAACAGTATTGGGAACGTTACCGAAACATCTTTATTAGCCAAACTGATTGATCAATATTGTTGAATAAGTGTGAAAGTTGTAAGATTGCATTTGCCTGTTAAAGTCAATTTATTCAGTATTTATTGATTTAACCTGACACTACAATAGTTGAGCCTACAGAGGGCGTTTGGTCACAGATATAACTGTGACAGTTTGTTTTTCTAGTAGCTATGTCTGTGTACTTGTCTGGTATAGCGCCATCTGTGGTTGGATGATTTGCAATGCAAAGTTTTGCAAGATGAATTCTGTTTAGTGAGGAAAATCTGTAGTTTCCTGGAGCATCCTCTGTTCCTGAGAGCCAGTTTTACAGTATTATGGAGGCACAGAGTTTTCACTGTGGCTGTTAGTGAGGCGACTTGAATGGAAATGATTACACGGACGCAGGTTTTTACTGGAGTACTTGTGATGTTTAATTTAGAGCCAAGCCATCGAGGGTTTGCACTCTGATGAACGAATTCCATTCTTCCACTTCTCTATTCGTTCTGCTATCACTTCACTCCTGGCTCCTTGGTAGTATAGTGGTAAGTATCTCCGCCTGTCACGCGGAAGACCGGGGTTCGATTCCCCGCCAAGGAGCCAGGAGTGAAGTGATAGCAGAACGAATAGAGAAGTGGAAGAATGGAATTCGTTCATCAGAGTGCAAACCCTCGATGGCTTGGCTCTAAATTAAACATCACAAGTACTCCAGTAAAAACCTGCGTCCGTGTAATCATTTCCATTCAAGTCGCCTCACTAACAGCCACAATAAGTATCAAAGGGCTTGCGTGGATAAATCTGAACCATAGTATCGTTAAATGCAGAAATATCGGAGGAAATTGAATGCATTGCAGCTTCAGCCCACAACTTGCGCAATCTTCCAAATGTTCAGTTGAATTTTGGTAACACACTCATTAGCCCTTCAGAAACAATAAGGAATCTTGGCGTTATCTTTGATCATCGCATGTCAATGTCTCACCATATTTCTCACATTTGTAGTACTGTAACGTTTTATTTAAGGAATATTGCTAGAATCAGGAGGTTTATTGATCAATCTGCCTGTCATAATGCTGTGCGTTCTCTAGTTCTATCTCGTATTGATTATTGTAACGGGCTTCTCTCTTCCATTCCTTCAACTCAATTAAATCGTGTGCAACGACTTCAAAATTGGGCAGCCCGATTGGTGTTTCAGGTTTCTAGGGACCACCCATCTCAGCCACTCTTGAATTCGTTGCATTGGCTTCCTTTGAAACAACGGATAATATTTAAATTACTCTTGTTTGTCTATAAAATCCTCAATAACCAAGCACCAAAATATTTAGATACTTGTTTGAATTTATACACACCTACCAGGATGTTGAGGTCATCCAGTGATCCTCTCCGCCTCACATTTTCTGTTACTCGCACCTTGGCAGGTGATAGGACATTTACTGTATCTGCATCAAAATATTGGAATGATTTACCACTTGCTATTAGACAGTCTTCATCAGTCAGTGCCTTCAGAAAGGCTTTGAAAACACATCTTTTTAGTAGTTTGTGATTGTATTATTTTCATTGTACGTGTATTTATAATTGTTGTTGAATTTGATTGTAAGCGCTTTGGGCCTTACGGGAAAAGCGCGGTATAAGTAATAATAATAATAATTGCAGTAAAATTTGGCCTAAATACACCGCCCCTTCCCACCTGTCCGCGCAGCTAGCGCTGGGCTGGAGATATTGACAATCCCGCATACCTTGAGCATGTGCGCTAGCAATCTTTTGCACGCAACACAGCGCATCACGGTTGAATTGATCTGTGTCACAGGTCGATTTACTTTGTTTCTTTTGATGCTCAATTAGTCAATTTCAAAGCAGTTTTTGTCCAAATCTTTACATTAACATGTAAACTATGATATATTTTGTTCACGTGGTAGGACTGGTGATGAAGGCATATTTTTCATTTTGTGTGTGTGGGGCGTTTCCCAATACTGTTATTTGGATTTAAGATAATTTTATTGATGATATTTTACCATATGTTCATCAAGTCATTGAAACAAGCAAACTATTCAAAATTGTTATTATTAAGTATCTTGAACGAAAACACATCTGTGGAAATTATCCGAAACGGGTCGGGGGTGTTGGGGGGGGGGGGGGGGGGGGGGTGCACCCCCATTCTTTTTTGTCAAGTATGATATTTTTGGAAATTGATTCACTAGAGATATGGGCAGTGTTTCAGAAAGATTCAAGTTGAATCTAACTCTACTTAGACCTACTTGTTATGGTAAGCCGTTATATTCTTTTTAAAATTATTGAAAACATTCATTTTTAATAGACAAACACTTTTTTATTTTTTATAAATCGTTAATATTTGTTATTATCACGGAGCTTTGAAGTTATCGATATAAAAGTTTTCTAAAACTTTCAAATAATTGCACTTTTTGCTTTTGAATATGTTTTATTCCAAGGTTACAAATGGCTTTCCATAATTATTAGATATCAGCTTATAATTTGTGGAAACACCCTCCAGATCAGTTAGGGATTAAAAAAAAAAAAGTAAACCCATTTTGCGTTTACACATCTACCAATGTAACTATATTCAATTTGGTGAATCGAATTTTAAAATTTAGTCGGAAATCGTCTTAGCACTCTGCTGGACAGAAAATCATTTATCTAGTAATCATACTTAACACTTTCCTTGATTAAAACAGAGTCTCAATACCTAAAGCTATTGTAAATTCACAATCGCGTACATAATTGTGTAAGCCCTCTTCACTGCTCTATCGATGAGGTGGTCTCAGGTTCGATTTCCGGGAAAGCTTGATTTACTTTGCTAATGTATAAGCTATATATTGAAATACTGTACAATATATATTCTAGTAAGTAAATAACTTGCATAAGAATAAAAAGTAAAAGAAAAAGAAGAAAAGAAAAAGTTCTTACCATCCAAATCAACCCCTTCAGCCGAAATGTTGTTCTTGAAAATAAGATGAAGTTGTCGTCTCCGTCATCCGTGCCATAAATGAAATGCCTCTGATGAAGAAACTGCTTATAAGGATGGACAGCGGAGTTCACTTGCGAACCACCCAACACCTACACGACACACGGTGATTATATTTCATATTCATGAATTCTTGTCTTCTTTAAAACTCCAGGGTAAGCACATTAAGTTTAAAACGAATGGTAGCTTTACAACTGGCGCCCTGTAAAGTGACCGATTTACCACGAAAGACCAAGTAACTCTGTTTTCGCAATCGGAGGAAACCATCAAGAAGAAGAAAAATCCGAAAAATATATTATGATTATTTAGGATAAGTAGTCTTAGATATGATGATAATTTTATTTTCCTGGTTTACTATATCCGTATAGGTTGCAGCACCTCCTTGTATCTAATCGGAAATACTCAGTTCTCTTTGGTTGATATTTTGCTCATTTGTTTATTGCAAATTAATTTGATATGCATTGATTGAAATATCCGCGTAACCATGATTACCTGAAGAGTTTGTGCAGTTAGATAATTTCGAATAGATTACGGGTGCCGCAGTCTCACGAATGCACACTGGCAGGTACCATGGTAAGTCACGTGGCAACGGAAAACGTAAACAAATTAAAGGGGTAGTTCACGAAATAATTTTTTTGTGAGATAATGAAAAACTGGGAGTAAATTTGAAAGAGCGTACAATTTTAATAAAAGAGCAAACTTTATTTCATCAAAATCGGTTCAGAAACGGCTGAAATATCAATAAATATATCCGATATAGGAATAAATCTGGGGCCCAAGTGTTTTTTTTAGAAAGCGCTCTCTTGTGTTTTAATGGCTCTTGTTGAATGATAACAGGCTTTTTACTTAGTCGTTTGTAATTTTCTATACCTTTCGAGCATGGTGGAGTAATAACTATTAGTTTATAATGTCATTGTGTAGGTTTTGGTTACTAAACCTCAGCCTTACCAAAACTGTACTACCCTTTAAGTTCAATTTATAATTATTATATTCAGTATGTATAATAAACTCCCTATAACACTGCAGTCGTGCACGTCGCTATATACGTTTAAAAAACAATATAAAGCTTCATATTGATTTGAATTATATTTCATAATAGACGACACTTAACATGCTATATTATTATGCGTGTATATATTTAATGATGTCTTATATAATTATATTCACTCTCACCATCATTTATGTTCGTTTTTAATTGTTATAATAATGTAATGTATATATTATGTTTATATTTAGTCGTTTTGTCAACATGCAAGTTGAACTGCAGGGCGCCTTTGTAAAGCAGTTTTGCATAACTGAACAGGCCTCCCCTGCAGTATAAAATAAATAAAACAAATAAATAAATAAATAAATAAAATAAAATGTGGGCTTCACGTTTATATCGACTTTCATAATTTATCGATCAAATGAAATATTGTTTTTCACTGCAGTAATGTAACCTGCCTTCAATATTCCGAACTTCCGAGTTCAATACAATAATGTTTAAAACCACGCCTTAAATTACACACATACACAGACATGTACAAACATGTGTGTGTATGTGAGTGTATGTGTATGTATCTGACTATACTACTATACTAGATTAACATAACTATGTACTCATTTGGTATTGTCATGTAATTTATCAATTCACTTTGTCTTAGCTTCGAAAATGTTCAACGGATACTCCCCCCCTCCCCCCCCCCCCCTCCGCTTACACGATTCTCAACCAATGGTCTCGGTCTGACCGATCCTGGTCTCGGCATCGAACATTTTCTACGGACACCCCCCCCCCCCCCCCCTTGAAAAAAAAATCCTGGGTACGCCAGTGCATTTATGTAAAGTAAGTTTGTTATTTTGTGTTTCATTCAATATAAGGAAAACCACAAACAAGCCTGCTGAATCGCTAATTTATCAACATTATCTCCATCTCCAGGGATATAGCGACATAATTCTTCAGTTTGTGTGGATTCTTCCACACAGATTTTTATGACAAATTATCAGATTATGTTTTTGATGAATACTAATCAACCGAACTTGTTAAAGGGAGTAATTGCGATTTATGTCCGTCGCCATAAAAATTCGAGGCCGAGACCAAGACAACTGGTTTAATTGTGTGAGACCGATCGCTCCCCGAGACCACTGGTAAATTTAGATGGCCGAGACCGATGCAAAGTGGACCCGAGGCAGATACAACGTGGACCTTTCTGACTTTGGGTGGGGGAAGGGGGGGTGGGGAAGGGGTGCAAACGCACCCAACGCATCCCCTGGCTACGGGACTGATTAGCAGGTTATCATCTCGCAACTTCCAGGGGTGACTTTAGAACTTGGGCTCGCAAAAGGAGGACCGTATCTTTAATATCACTGACACTTTTGGTTGCGAGGGCGATTCAAGATATAATTTATCTGTGAGGTAATACAAATTTGAAAACGCACATTAAATTTAGTTTAATCAATCCAGGTTCAGGATAAACATTAACTTATTCTTTTAAAAGGGGAATATAAATCATTAATACAACTATAGCAAAACAAATATAATTTAAGTTAAATGATCTTATGCATTAAAAAGAAAATACATGTAGTAACAATATCAACATCGACCAATTTTAGTTGGAACTCTAACGGTCGTCATATACCTTGTTGTAACGTTGGTATTGGTTGAAGCCAACGCTGTCTTAATGGAACTACGTTCGAAACATAGACAACATCATTCGTGTAATTTTGTTTCTGAAATATATGCATCTGAAAATTCACGATTTCGTAATTAGTAATTACGTTATTGACTTTACTCATCGTATATACATGGTGGATATCAACGACGCCTAAAGCCGAATTTGATCATCAAGAAACTACGCTCGCGATAATCATGCATTTGATATGTGAAATGTTACATGGAAAGTGTACTCCTTAGGATGTTATGAAAATAACATCATTAGTCATGATAGTGGAAACATACACGTGCATAATTATATGTACGCATGGGAACATAAATATAAAACTACTTAAGCATATATAATTGCTTACATAACATTGTATGTGCATGTATATAAATACATATAGTTTCATCAATTATTTAATTGATATATATTTATGAAGAGTTAGTTTGAGTTATAAAACGAACACTAAAGCAACTCACAAACATTATTGTTGACAACAATTAAGAAAATACATCGGAATGTTATAAGAGAATAATTTCAAAGTTTTAATCATGATAAAAACAAGAGAAGGTAAATGACGACGGCGACGATGATGATGATATATACCACAAATAATCCCGGTATTTAATATTTGCATGCGCTTTACACAATAACAAGTACAAACCACCATCACAATTACAAATCATTATCTAAAGGATAATACAAATACTAATGAAAGTTATACAAGTGTGTTTCAATGCGGTTTTAATGAAGCAACCAGCCTTTCAATTTGTGTTAGTATACATTATACCATGTATATCTGACATTGACAGTACATTCATTTGGCATGTAATCAGATTATGCTTTGGCAAATACTAATTTAGTAATCAGACTAATTCCCTTCGAGTGCATTTCATTAATGAATATACATGTTTATAATGTTATTGTAAACATTTTTAAAGGGATCTAATAACATTGTATTCGTATTATTAATAGAAACTTGGAACAGGTTTTGGTTTTCCAAATTTCGCCTTCGTTATAAAGTTTCGTATGCTTGAAGTGTTTTGATTATAAAATATATACGGGAGAATTTAAACTGCGTACAAAGTTAGTGCAATGAGTTAGTGAATATCAGAGTCCATTTTCGCTCATTACTCGGTCATATTACACTCGTTTAATATGGATTGTTCACACATCATGCACTCAGTAGATCACAGAAATACATATTTCATCACCCAGTCGTTCACTTTGCCACATGTCGACCAAGTTAATAGATCCCTTTACACCTAAATAAAGGTCGCTAACAGAAAACATGTGACCTAATTCAGCTACGTGTCTAAGTGTAAACAGTAACTGTATCTAGATCTAGATCTATATTATCTATATCTAGATCAAGATACTTTCGCATCCCCAATATGCATTATGCGAGAAAATTCGACAAACAAAATGACTTCAGAAGAATTCTTGTGGTATAGATTGGCTAGCTCGTTTCTCTTAATGCGACCTTGAAACCACTTTGAAAGTAACTTTTGCAAAAAGAGTGAAGTGTGACGATTGCATATTAAATGAATATTATCTTTGGACGAGTAATGAGCAAAACTTCAAAGTGCCTTTTGCTAAATCGATGCCATAAGTTTGTACACTTTCACAGTACAAATGATACCGAGGATCTTTTTTCCCAGATGAAATCACAAATAAATAAATGACAACAAAATTAAAAACTTATTTTAGTGAGAGAAGAACATCCTGGGTCCCGTCTCATCAAACGTTTCCAATCGTAGTAAGTGCCCAATTATTGCAACTAACATGGCAGCTGCAGCTTCAATGCTCAATGCTGATTGGCTGTTGCCATAGTAGTTACAATAATTGGGCACTTACAACAATTGGACCAGTTTTATGAAACGGTGCCCAGGCATTAAAGAACCACAAGGGATGCAAGTGAGTTTCGTCGATTCAGGCACTGCAGTTAGTAGAACACTGTAAAGGAATCTAGTAACTTTGTTGGCATGTACAGAAAGCGCTGAATGGTTGGTAAAATGTGTAGTTTTGTGATGAATAATGTCCTGCGACACGTCTGAGTAATGTGTGAAAATTTCACATTAAATGGATGTTATATGGCCGAGTAATGAGCAGAACTGCAAAGTGATATTCACTAACGCATTACACTGACTTTGTACACGGTTACGACTATCCAGTGGATAGTTAAACATCAGAACACTTCAATCATGGATATCTTTTTAACGGAAGGGAAATTTGAAGAAAAGAAAAAAAAGGTTATATGCTTCTATGAATGCTAATACAGATACAACATGGAATGCGAGAACCACTAGATTTTTAATTAAGTTTTGTGGATTTGAGCAATGTTACTAGATCCCTTTAACACCTGCTCATGTTGATGTGCAATCAATGTGGGTCGTGGTATAAATAATGGAGAATACATGAATTTTAGTAACCCAAACCTGCACCATAACATTACAAACTAATAGTTATACATCCACCATGCTCTGAAGGTATACAAAATTACAAACGACTAAGTAAAAAGCCTGTTATCATTAAAAAAAAAAGGAGCCGTTAAAACAAAAGAGGGCGGGCTCTAAAAACGCATCGGTTTTAAACCTTTTTTTCTATTTAAAAAATGTTCATGTGATGTTTTTGTTAAACAATTATTAAATGATTAAAAATGTTGTTAATATTATACGGACTTGCTGAAGAATAGCCATTGGCTGAAGCAAGTGACCGTAGAGAAATAAAAGCAACTCAAACTCAAACTCAACCTCACAAAGATCATCAACAACTATTTAAAACCCTCCTTTTGTACAATTTTGACAAAAATGTAAGCATTTTATATTTTTTCTTAAATCATCGAATGAATGTGGAATCCCACATTTATTCCGATTGGATATATTGACTGATATTACAGCTGTTTCTGAGCGATTTTGATCAAATGAAGTTTATTCTTTCATTACAATTGTATGCTCTTTCAAATTCGACACTCGGTCTTTCATTACGTCACAACAAATATTTCCTGAAGCGCCCTCGTTACCCAAACTCAACTATCCCTTTAAAAAGACAATCATTAAGAAGGATGAGGGGGCTCTAAATTAGAGGTAGATGACGAGGGCAAGTTGAATAATTAAAGAAGATGAATACAACGGAGGGCGATGATGATTAATTTGTTGATGACAGTACAATCTCGTAAAATCGCAAATCTGCCGCTGCCCACGCGTGAAATATGATTACATGACTTTAAAAAGAAAAATCATTAAGAAGAATGACGGGGCTTAAATTAGAGGTAGATGACGAGGGCAAGTTGAATAATTAAAGAAGATGAATAAAACGGAGGGCGATGATGATTAATTTGTTGATGACAGTACAATTTCGTAAAATCGCAAATCTGCCGCTGCCCACGCGTGGAATATGATTACATGACTTTAAAAAGAAAATCATTAAGAGGAATGACGGGGCTTAAATTAGAGGTAGATGACGAGGGCAAGTTGAATAATTAAAGAAGATGAATAAAACGGAGGGCGATGATGATTAATTTGTTGATGACTGTCACAGTAGATTTGAATTAAGCCTAGTTTGTTTACGTGTGTATGGGCAAGGACCCCAGCACGTGCACGGCGCGATGATGCTTTGTTATGGAATCGGGTATTATTACGATGTGTCGCTCCAGTAGGCAGCGCTGGTTTAACTTGTTATTGCTTATTTGATTGCCCGGCATAGCAGCAAAGCTGTTTGTTGATTTACGGGATAGCGCGATCGCGTGCCACACCGTGATTGGTGCGCACGATCGGACACCGCACCCAGGTTGGGTTTGCCGAGCTGTAACTCGGGGCTGTGTTTTGCATATAAATGTTTGCCGCACCTAGTAACGGGACGCTAGGCTCGTAGCCGTACTTGTAGGGCCAATTGTAGTTGAGCGTCAAGTCACATGATAGCATGGTGATTGATGAGTGGGTAAATTAATGATTGGTGAGAGAGGAATTTACACTTATCAGTTGGTGATTGGGTGAACGGTATTGTACACTGCTGGATGTGGTGATTCTGTGAATGAGTTTTGGGGCGCTTTGGTGAGACGTGAGAAGCCATTAAGATCTGGTTGAGAGCGGACCTGTTTGAGCCACCAATAGGAGGCGTGTCTCGAGACACGGCCGGAGTTCTGGGAGAATGTGTACTTTGCTGTTGAGAGCGAGTGTTTTCCCCGTATTCATAGCTGCCAAGTAGTCGGGCTGTATATGCAGACTGTGCAGACGACCGTAGAAAGAGACCGAATTCCTCCGGGAGGGCAAGCATCGGTCCACAGCTTCTCACGGGCTTCTCATACCAAGGATAGCTCCGCATTCGCTTAGGCGAAATTTGGATTCCGGGCACCGGGGATCGGGACTCGGGAGGGATCACCGACGGCCAAGGGTTACGTCGCCACCGTGGACAGCGGGAACGTGGGCGGTTCTTTCGCGCCAGGTGACTACGCGGGAATTCGCGAGCAGAAGCTTCGCGCACAGCGTACGGTCACGCGTTAGGACGTCGACATCGAACTGGGTTCGACCCGCACTACTTCGCGTGGGGCACTCTTCGGGACTGCGTGAGATCACCGACGGACAAGGGCTACGTCGCCACCGTGAACAGCGGGAACGTGGGCGGTTCATTCGCGCCAGATGACCACGCGGGTATTCGGGAGCAGGGGCTTCGCGCATAGCGTACGGTCACGCGTCAGGACGTCGACATCGAACTGGGTTCGACCCGCACTACTTCGCGTGGGGCGCTCTTCCGCGGGAGATTCGGTATCACATGAACTATAAATATTAGCTGTTAGCTTGAACTAATGAATACTTTAAATATGATCAATGATTCGAACAATTACTTGTTATTAAACTCTCATTTTATTTCTTAATACCTGTGTACCTAGTGCTTTAATGACGGGGCTTAAATTAGAGGTAGATGACGAGGGCAAGTTGAATAATTAAAGAAGATGAATAAAACGGAGGGCGATGATGATTAATTTGTTGATGACAGTACCATCTCGTAAAATCGCAAATCTGCGGCTACCCACGCGTGAAATAGGATTACATGACTATGTTTATTAAAGGGATCTAGTAACTTTGTTGACATGTGCAAAAAGTGATGAATGGTTGATGCAATGTATATTATTGTTATCTCATATGTCCACAGGGTATTGTGTGAAAATTTCAAGTCAAATGGACATTGCATGGCCAAGTAATGAGCGAAAATGCAAAGTGATATTCAATAACTCACTGCACTCACTTTGTACACAGAAGAAAAACTCGCCCGGAGTTTTTCTTATCTGAATACTTCGATCGTACATATCTTTGTAACGAAAGGGAAATTTGAAAAACCGAAACCTGTCCCATGATTTTATTGTTAAGTTAATACGAATACAACCAGGTATGAGGGAACCGCTAGAATGAAAATTTTATTTTGAGGATTTGGACAATGTTACTAAGTCCCTTTAAGTAACCTGTCCTCTTATCATGCCTCTTGCAGGGTCACAATGTTAGTTTTTGTTAAGACTAAACTTTAATAAGTAACCGAAACCTGCACAATAACATTACCAACTAATAGTTATAACTCCAACATGCTCGGAAGGTATAACAAATTACAAACGACTAAGAAAAAAACCCTGTTATCATTTAAAAAGAGCCGTTAAAGCACACAAGGGCGTTCTCTAAAACCGCATTGATTTAAACCATTTTCATACAAAATTGTGCATGTGACGTTTTGTTAATAGAGAGATCACTAAGAATTATTTAAAAGCCTCTTATGAAATTTTTGAAAACGTGTAAGCATTTTTTTTAATCATCGAATTAATGTGGGATCCCACATTCATTCCGATCGGATATATTTATTGATATTTCAGCTGTTTGTGAACCTATTTTGATCAAATAAAGTTTTTTCTGTCATTAAAATTGTGTGATCTTTCAAATTTGACACTCAGTCTTTCATTACCTCACACAAAATTACTTTTTGAAGCGCCCTCTATACTAAAAGTCAACTATCCCTTTAACTTATTTTGAGATAATGGTCTTATTTGAAATATGATACAATTTTTATTTTTTGTTAGTAAAATGTGGTTAACATTTCAATCTTGAACACAATAAAACAACTGCAGACCCTACTTTGTATTTCGTGTGTACATTTCATGGTAAATGAATGGCATATGACCGAGTGATGAGCGAAAAAGAAAAGTTATATTTGCTCTTAAACTCATTCCACAAACTTAGTACACAGTTCAAATTCTCCATGAAGAAGCTTTTGTTATTTATGATAATTTTGAAAAAATCCCTGGGATAATTTCAACTGTGTACACAGTAATGCCAATCAGGGTTGGGGCGATTTAAATCGCCTCGATTACATTCTTTCTCCATCAGTTTACAAATGTCACTCCATAGATGCAAACCATGGTTTAAATCATGGTTAACACAAACCTCCTTTGTAAATTCCACCCAATATGTTTGGCCATTTTACTTCCACATCTCCATGGGTGCATGTTCGGATGTTCCTCTAGAATTTGACATACTCTATGATATATGTTCCATTGTCATCTTTTCACATAGGCATCTGAGGGGTGTTTCACAAATATCCTAAGTTGAATTTAACTCTAAGCTGGACTTAGAACAAATGAAAAGCCACTAGTTTCTTTGAAAAATTATTGTCAAAGTCCATTTTCAAAGGCATACAATGTTGAATTAAATCATAATTATTATAATATTTTCTATTATAAAGGAAATTTCATGTTCTTGATGCAACATCTATGAAAAGTCTATATTGTATAAAGAATATATTGTATTCCAAGGCTACAAATGGCTTTCCATAATAGTTAGGTCTAACTTAGAGTTAAGTTCAACTTAGAATCTTTGTGAAACACTCCCAGGTGTTCTTGCCTTCAGTATAATTATCCCAAGTTCTGTATTTCATTAGGCTTTATATGAAATAAGATAACATCAACAAGGAAGTGACGGAATGTAAGAAATTAATGTTCAGACCTGCCGTCTATTAATTTTTTTCTTCAAGTAAATCAAGTGCCTACATAACCATACACGGATGCAGCACTTGAATATAGACATGACTGCCACTGAATGGTACTTATAAACTAGTAAGAGTTTTAGTATCGAAAGATCAGGTCATTCTACATTCAGATTCAGTTTATTCAAACCATAAAACAAAAGTAACAAATATAAATGGCAGTTTGATAATCAAATATACAGAATGGTTTTGGACCCCATAGAATTAGGAGCTTGTAATGAAATGAAATGTAGAGAGGGTGAGTTATCGAACGTATTCAACCCATTGCTTACGGGAACCGGGTGGGCGAAGTAAAACTAGTCAATGGGTATTTCAGAATCTCGAAGTGAACGGGTTAAATTCACCCCGTCGTCGTGTTGGTGTTAGAGCTCACAGTAAGTCGCCATGTTTATTAAAGGGATCTAGTAACTTTGTGTAAAATAGTGCATTAACTGGCAAATTGTTGATAATATGCAGTGTGTATTTCTGTGATCTGATATGTCCACTGAGTGATCTGTGAAAATCCCAGGGTAGATGAATGTCATATGACCAAGTAATGAGCGAAAATGCAAAGTGATATTCGATAACCCATTGCAAAGACTTTGTACACAGTTATAACTATCAAGTGGATAATTGAAACTCTGATCACTTCAATATGTACACCGAGCGCTGTGTAGCCAATACGCAAGTCGCTTATTTCGCTCAAGGTGTTGCTCTATTTGCACTGGAAACAACACCATTCTCTTACATTATAATAACTCCCCAGCACTAATCTCCTCCCACTTGCCATCCACATATCTTTCTACTATCCCCTTGAACACCTCCTTTGTTCCATATCCTGTTCTTTCATTGCTTATCTCATAGCTTTCCAGCCACCACTTGACTCATTCTCCCATCCCCAGTAGCCCTCATCAGCACTATTTCTTTTGTTCCCGTCTACTCTAGCCTGCTACTGCATGCACAACTCCTCCATTGTAACCCCCCATTCTTTTGTTCTTGTTCACTCCATCTTGATGCTGGTCGCACTTTCCTCCTACCTGTGCATGTTTAAAATTCTATGTTCAGTTCAGGCAGTGTCATTCGTTCACCTGAAGAAGAATCTGCCAGATTCGATAGCTCGCGGCTCCATTGATTTACATTTTACTACACTTGCCTTTATAGTGGACAAGCAGTTTTTTACATTTATAATAACTTATAATAAATTACTTGTAAAGTTGACACGAATAAGTAATTATAACATTTCGTGGTTAAGCAAGGAAAACCAAATCATGTACATTTACACCATTTGTTTTGTATATGTTGTAACATGCTATTTGTGATTACACTTTATTTCTTGGAAAAGGAAAATGAACCTGAAACTTGAAACCTGAGCTTGCGTGAGTGTCGCGGTTACGCACGAACCCGCCTAGTTATATGTGAAAACATGGCGCTGCCATGAGAATTTTTGAAAGCACCCCCTCAATGCAGTGACGCTGCGTGTCATTTAAGTGTTACGCTACTGACGGTGTAGATTTACACTTAAGAAGTCAAGTGATGAACATGCTGAAAAGTGCAATAATCTATTTGGTTTTGTGACAACCATGGGGATAGAATGCAACAATTTACCTTCCTTTACAATGCTTTAGGAGTGGTGAATAGAACACCCCGGTAATTAAAAGGGATTTGCATCGTCTAAAACATATCTATACCCATTATTCCTGTAGAAAGATGTGCTTCTCTCGGGCGTCTGAATGTTCTGTCGGGAACGACTGGTGAAATAAAATAATAGTAGCGCGAGCAGGGGGTAGTTGCGATCGCCAGTCGTTCCTGCTTTTCATTCAGCTCAGTCCCGAGGCGTTGTCAAAAGGCTAGGTGTGCTAAGGCTCATCCAATTAGAAATCTTTACATATGATGGTGTGCTTTTAGTGTCAAGAATATAACGATCCATGATCTTGAACATTTCAATTAACGAAAGTGAAACATAGATCGTTCACAACATAGAACGGTGTTTGCACTCGAACAATCACAAAGCTGACATTCGAGAAAAGCAAGGTTCGAATAGTGATAGTTCAGACACGTATAACAAATGCAACTACGATCTGTATACTATATCTAAATGTGATCAGCGAGAGAAAAATATATTGAGGATTCTCAATTAAGTGATCGATTATATTTCTAACCGCGTTCACCTCGTATAATAGTTGATATATTGGTCAAGAGCTAATCATGTTATACAAGATTAATGGATCTTTTACTTTCATCGATCGCTTTATCTAAAGACGAAGTTCATTGAAACTTAATGCACGCCATAGTCCGGTTCAAGTACTTCAAGTTA
Organism: Echinarachnius parma; assembly: GCA_037951105.1. NCBI lineage: Eukaryota > Metazoa > Echinodermata > Echinoidea > Clypeasteroida > Echinarachniidae > Echinarachnius > Echinarachnius parma. The sequence goes on along the minus strand of JBAMJV010011780.1, from coordinate 15,451 downwards.
GCCTATGAGAACTAAACGGAAATACAAACTTTAATTACAGATTGGTCATGCTGACTTCTGGTGACAACACTTGATATCTGGACGTTCACTGTTTTATTTTATTCCAAGAGACTTCCCACTTGGACAACGGATTGTCAAAACCGTTCTCAGTTATTGTTCGCAATTTACTAATTTGTACATCTTTAGTACCACATTCAGATTATAGGTACTTGACGTACACAATATTGAGTGACGATTTCAGCAATCATTTATATATACAAGTAGGTTTGCGTCCGCATGGTCAGTGGAACCATCGATTCTAGAAAATCAAGTTCATGGAGGCAACATTTTTCGTTTGACATTGTATCAATCTCATAATGACAATGATTCGGCAGATATTTACATTGGTTCTTTTCGTCTTGATTGAAGTAATTGACCTTACGCTGCAACAGCAAACCCTGTCTAATGGATGTCGGACCGCGGTTATGCAACATTTAACATTCAACCCTGGTGAAGATGTTAATATCGAATTTATACTCGACAGACGGCTGGCTTGGAATCAAAAACTTATTTTTGGAACGGGAAGAGAAAATCTCCTTATGTTGAAACATCCACTATGGAGAAACCAGACCCAAAACATTTGCATAAAGATAGTCGACTTAATCAACGTTACTATTTCAATCAAACACGTAACTACAGCCGATGAAAACGAATATTGGGTATCACTTCACACGGGCAAACAGTTTAATTGTCAAGTCTACAAAGGATTCATTGATGTTATCGAATTCGATCCACCGAAGTGTTCTGCTAACCTCGATCCAAAGCATGTCTCTATGACCTTATTGTGCCAATGGAGTAACGAGAGTGCGGATGCTGAAGCATGGTTCAGAAGCGGATCATACAACGTGTCCGGTCAAACTCAATTAGAAATAAAGGGTTTCGTAAACTACATGAATCTCACGATTGATCTTCATGACCCGCTGCCGAGGGCAATACAACCGTTGAGTTGCATTGTCTCCCGAGATGGCAATGAACAATTCTGCAGCTATGATATCAACAATCTTTACTTGGATATCGGTACAAACAAGACAGTGGAATGTTGTACAAGTGACGATCAAACTGCAGACTGGTGGTACATACAAGACGGAAACATTTTCCCCTTAAGTATTAAAGAAAGATTTGTCATTAACATTACAACTTTCTCTGACACGTCAGAGACACCCCGTTTCACTCTTTTCTGTGGGCACGATACTGGCTGGGCGATTCAGATTTACAACATAACACAGGGAATGTTGACCTCGACGGTACGAAATGAAGACACGCTCGTTCTTCAAGGATCACCAATACCTGATCAGGGGAATGTGAATGATTCAAGTGAAAGTTGCTCTAGTTTAGATGTTAAAGGGGTAGTTTAGTTTTGGTAAGGCTCAACTTTAGTAACCAAACATGGACAGTAACATTATAAAACCAATAGTTTTAACTCCACCATGCTCGAAAGGTATACAAAATTACAAACGACTAAGTAAAAAGCCTGTTATCATTAAAAAAGAGCCATTAAAACTCAAGAGGGCGCTCTCTAAAAAGGCATTGGTTTCAACCATTTTTCATACAAAATTATGCATGTGATGTTTTAGTGAAATAATGATTAAATAGAGAGATCATCAACAACTATTTAAAAAACGCTTTTGAAAATTTTTAAAAAAGTGCAAGCATTTTTGTATTTTTTTGAAAAATTTATCTAATTATTTGGGCCCCAAATAATTATAGGACCAGATATATTTATTGATATTTCAGCCGTTTCTGGGCCGATTTTGACCAAATAAAGTTTATTCTGCCATTAAAATTGCATGTTCTCGCAAATTCGACACTCAGTTTTTCATTACCTCACAAAAAAATTGTGATGTGCAGCGCCCTCTCTACCAAAACTAAACTACCCCTTTAATACCATACCATTCTCCAGATTCAACGAAGTAACTTCACAATGGAACACATACGCAACCGTAATCAGTCAGGAAAATCTAGGTGACAATTTAAGAAATCCAGAATCGTCCCTGACGATTGACAGAAATGAATTTGCCCTAATTAAAAAAGTACCCGTATCTACGGTACTTCTTGTTATTTGCTGCTTTTGTATCTATCTTATATGGTATACAAATATAAAAATAAGGTGGACATGCAAAAGACAACGCAATGTCCGAAATCAACTGAAAACGAACGGCAGTGCTTCATCTATAGAGTTGAATGAGCGACAATGTACGTGCAGTATTACCTGCTAAAGCAAACCAATTTACCTGAGGGTATCATCACAATTATATAAGCAAGCCAAGAGAGAGCCATTTATTGCAGATGGACAACCCTTTCCCGCACAATAGATGGACCTCGAGTTGTTTTGACAGGTGTATAGTTCGGCGTAGACGTCAAGATCGGACGACACATACCGTTCTCTTGACGATCTGGAGAGCGGAGCTTCAGCCAATGTCAGCTTGGAGCTTGGAAAACGTTAAAGTATGTAATAAATGACAATCACGAAATAGACAGAGTGGACACTAACACATGACTGTACCCCAATAAATTAGGGTTTAATTAGTGCAGGTTCTAGAGTCTATTTTTTACTAATTTCTCATTTATTATCGTGTTTTGCCTGTTAAGGCACCTCACCATCAACTAAAGAGACTGTGTGGATCTAACTCAAAACATCATCCTCTAAGGGAACTCAAGTCAACATCAAACGTTATGGAAAGCTTACATCATATTATCCTCTTTTAAAGGGATCGAGTAACTTTGTTGACATGGGCAAAAAGTGATGAATGGTTGATAACATGTGTATTTCTATGATCTGATATATCCACTGAGTAATTAAAAAAAAAATATCATGTTAAATTGATGTTATAGGACCGATTAATGAGCGAAAATTCAAAGTGATCTTCGCGAACTCATTGCACTCACTGTGTACATAGTTATAACTCTTCAGTGGATATTTTAACATCTGAACAATGGAATCGTAAACATCTTTCGAACGAAAGGGAAAATCGAACAAATCGAAAACTGTTCCATGATTATTATGGTAGTACGAATAAAATAAGGAATGAGACAACCACTAGAGTTTTGTGGATTTTGACTATGTTACTATAAAAGATTCCTTACAATAGAGAACGATCTTGTCCCTATTACATGTATTACCACAAGTTACCACGGCATAACGAAACATGTAACGGCTCTCCAGTCAATGAAAACAATTCTTGACAGGAAAGAAAACAACGTATTCATAGAGAAGATGCCAAACATGATATATTAATGAACTACTAGATAAGAACAAAATAATATGCATAAATGATTAAACTTGAAAGAAACGCAACATGATAAAGCTAATACACTTTGAATGCTTCTTTGCTTACATTGGTAAAAGTCTTGAAGATGAAACAAATGTTCTATTAACTGAATATTATATTCCCAGTGTTTTTAAGGGAAAACTGCAGACGCACACTATTTTTTACATCATTAAAACAATGTATGTGACTAATATATAAAATAACACCTTGGAAATTACATTAAACACTAAAGTCTTGATTATCTTCGTATGAAACGTACAATATCAACATGAACTACAGGGTAGTACAAATAGTGTAAATACTGCTGGTAATATTCATGTTTTTGTGAAAATGCATAATATGTCCCTTTGACAATTATGACAACTTATTTAATCTTTCATTGGGGCTATACCCGATTTTGATGTTCGTTATTAGTGTTCTAAATTGTTTGTTTATTTGATATGTTAGTATTATATTATGAGAGTCGTATACAGCCTAGCTTTCGATCCTAGCAGAATCTTCGTCAGGGCACAAATGACAGTTACTACAGAAAAAACACAGAATATATACCAACATAAACACATGTATGGAAGGGGGCTGGAAAGAGGAAAGGAGGCGGAGACACAAAACAATGTAAGCAACTGTGAGTGGGTGAGTGTCAGGACTGCTTGACCAATCAGGTCAAACAGGCATGGGTGGGTCCTTAAGTGGCTGCAGTCAAAGAAAATGTGATGAGAGTGTAAGGCTTAGAGAAGAATAGAGGTAGGGAGGATCAAAGAAATAAATCAAGAAATGGAAAGAGACATGTGAACAAAAGACAGTTGATGAGGTGTGGGAGTGCACACTGGGGCACTGAGAGGGGAGGAACAATAGAGGGGATTATGAGTGTAGGGGATGGGAGCGAGAGGATTAGGACAAAGAAAGTGAAGTGAAGTGTGTTGCAGTATCGGATGAATAGGATAGGCGAGTTCAAAGGAGAGAGTGGAAAGGATGAGGACCCAGTAGGTGATGATATGTAGGGAAGCAACATAGACAAATGAATGGAACAGGGAGTGTAAAAGAGATAGTGAACAAAAGGAAGCCTAAATGGGTAGGTAATCAGAGGGAAGGTGGAGAGACAAATGAGGGTGGAACAATATGATCAAAATAGAGGTGGAACTATGCATGATGAGAATGTGGATGTATATGAATAGGCCCATATCTATGGACAGTGTACCTATAGAGAGAAATTAAATGCAAAAAGTATAACATATTAATAAACTAACATGATTATGTGTATGAATGGTGACAGTGTATATAATGTAATCTCAAAGGAAACTAGAATGAATACATGGGGAAAATAAAATGGGATAAGAATATGAATAGTATGTGGAACAAAGTAAAGTATCGATATGGGGGTGAAAACAAACAAATGGTGGTGCAGACGATGAAGGGGAGATGCAAAGGTTAATCACTGCCTTCTTGGATGTTGAGACCACGGGGATGAATGGTGCAGAGACGTCTTATCCAATACTTCTCTCTGCTGGAGCGGAGTGTGTCCGGGCGGTTACCTAGAGATTCTATTCCCTGTAGAATCATGTCAGAAATGGAGTGATTAGGTAGGTTGAAGTGGTTGCCGACTGGGGCGTCATGTTTGTAGGTGTGGATTTTGGATCTGTGTCCGTAAAAGCGTCTCTTGAGGGTGTTCCTGGTTTCGCCTACGTACTGCATGCCACAGACTCTGCACGTGATAATATATACAACATTGGTGGTGGTGCATGTGATGTGGCCCTTGGTATGGTGAGAGATGTTGTTGGAGTGGCTGGTGAAGGTATCATCCTGATGGATATGTACCTGACACACAATGCATCTGTCGGCGGTGCACTTAAAGGTGCCTTGCTGTATGGGATAGGGGTTGTTATTGGGGGTGGGAAGTTCAGCTCGAACAATATGGTCCTTGAGGTTGCGAGGGCGTCTGTAGGCTAGGATGGGGGCATCAGGGACAGCCTGTTGGAGGCGATCAGAAGTGTGAAGAATGTGGTGATTGTTAGTCAATATGCGACGTAGGGGAGGTAAGTTGGGATGAAAGGTGGTCACTAGGGGTGTGACAACAGTGGTGCTCTGGTTGGGAGTCTTCTTCTTCAGAACCTTTGTTAATGGATAGATGAACTGCTTTGGCACTGTAACTTGGCCCCTGGCTGTGAGGTGTGTCTTGAGATTTCTGGCATGGAGGGAAAAGTCAGAGTCCTTGGAGCAGATGCGGCGGAGTCGAAGGGCTTGGCTGTAAGCAATACCTGTTTTGCAGTGGCGGGGGTGACAGCTAGATGAATGGAGGTACTGGTGGGTGTCTGTGGGCTTGGTGTAGAGACTGGTGGTGATCTGGCTGTTCTCCTTCTTGATGGTGACATCAAGGAAGTGGGTTTCATCTAGGGAGAAGTCAGAAGTGAACTTTATGGTTCTGTGGAAGGAATTCATGTGGTCAATGAATGTGTGTAGGCTCTCTTCATCGCTGGTCCAGATGAAGAAGACATCGTCAATGTAGCGCCACCAAATCCATGGGCGGCAAGGTGCTAAGTCTAACATTTGCTGCTCCAGCTTGGTCATGAAGAGACATGCAAATGAGGGGGCCATGCGGGTACCCATGGCTGTTCCAAATATCTGTAGATAGTGCCTGTCAGAGAATGTGAAGTTGTTTTTGGTTAGTACATGGGACATGAGAGATTTAATGTCAGAGATGGGGGGATTTGTGTGACCACTCTGAGCCAAGGCTTCGCATGATGCGGTGATACCTTCGTCGAAGGGGATGTTGGTGTACAAAGAGGAAACATCAAAAGTTCCAATGATCGCAGTCTCAGGTATCTGTTCCTTAATGTCCTCGAGTTTCCTAAGAAAGTCAGGGGTGTCATGAATGTATGAAGGTGCTAAGGGGACAAGAGGTTTGATGTGATGATCAACAAAGAGTGAGATGTTCTCTGTGGGTGAACCATTACCGGAAAGGATCGGGCGGCCTGGATTACCTGGTTTGTGAATCTTGGGGAGAAGGTAGAATCTGGCAGGTTTAGCATTAGTGGGAGAAAGAAATTTGTGTGCTTTGATTGAGAGATGCATTTATACACTGTACAAATTAAAATTGTTATACATATTTGAAATGTGTATAATTGATTGAAAGATACTGTAAACATTGAATTGATAATTTAAATTGCCAATAAAGAGAATTTATTTTCATTTCATTCCACTCAGTTTCGTTTGTCTTACCTAACTGTCTGTTGGAATAATACACTTTATCCTTGAGAGACATACGTCGAGGAATTTGAGAGGACACTGTATGTTTGTGTTCATTTGTAACCGATATTTGTTTATTGATTTTATTAAATTGTTTGGGGCACGTCCCCCAAAGCCCCCACCCGGCGCCACACCACTGTACTCATCGCGTGCGCTTGTAAATAGGGTCCGGATTCTTCTTATCGAATCAGTGTGTCAATGACTGGTTTAAAATTATTGAATTATTGTGGGACCCCACCATAATTACAAATGTTTGTATATTTTATTGATATTCCAGCCGTCTTTGAACCGATTTTGATCAAATAAAGTTTATTCTGGCATAAAAATTGTATGATCTTTCAAATTTGTCACTCAGTTTTTCATTATCTCACACAAACATTATTTTGTATGCCACCCTCTATTTCAAAACTCAACTATCCCTTTAAATTTATCTCGTCGTCGTGTTGGTGTTAGAGCTCCCAGGGAGTCGCCATGTTTAAGGGATCTAGTAACTTTGTTTTAATTTGGAAAAACTGGCAAATGGTCAATAAAATGTGTATTCCTGTGATCTGAATATGCACTGAGTGATCTGTGAAAATTCCATGGTAACTGAACGTCATAATTATGACCAAGTAATGAGCGAAAATGCAAAGTGATATTCGATAACCCATTGCACTGAATTTGTACACAGTTATATAACCAGCAAGTGGATAATTAAAACTCTGATCACTTCAATACGCACACCGCGTGTAGCCAGTACGCAGGTCGCCCATTTGGCTCAAGTGTTGTTCTATTTCCACTGGAAACAACATGGTTCTCTTAATGGTATGATCAACTTATAATACATTCCTCGTGAATTGAAAAAATAATACTAGTTCTTGGTTAAGCAAGAAAAACAAAATTATGTCCATTTATACCATTTGTTTTGTATACGTTTTACCATGTTTCTTGTGAATTGTGTATCTATATTTTTCCTTGGAAATGGAAAATGAACCTGAAACTTGAAACTTGAGCTTGCGTGAGTGTCGCGGTTACGCACGAACCCGCCAATTTATATATGGAAACATGGCGCTGCCATGAAAGTTTTTGAAAGCGCCCCTCACTTCAGTGACGCTGCGTGTCCTTTAAGCTGTACTCTATACGCTACTGACGGTGTAGTAGATTAACACTTATGAAGTCAAGTGATGAACATACGGAGAACTGCAATAATCTATTTGGTTTTGTGGCAACCATGGGGTAGAATGCAACAATTTACCTTCCTTTACAATCTTTTAAGAGTGGTGAATAGAACACCCCAGTAATTAAAAGGGATTTGCATTTTCTCAAACCTATTCTATACCAAGTATTCCTGTATAAAGATATACTTCCGTCGGGCTTCTGAATGCCAGGAACGACTGGTGAAAGACTAGTAGCGCGAGCAGGAGGAGCTGCAAGCTTAATTAATCCGCCACACGTGTGATAGTCGCGATCGCCAGTCGTCCTGCTACGAATTCAGCTCAGTCCCGAGGCGTTGTCAAAAGGCTAGGTGTGCTAAGGCTCATCCAATTAGAAATATTTATATATGATTTTAGTGTCAAGAATACCGTAAAACCTTGACAATAGGCGCTACTGTCTCACAGTGTGAGCAGGTATTATCAACAGCGCCAGCCGCATCCACAATAATCCAGTATAATGAATATATATTTAGCCCTTTGTCAACGATCTTCGAGCCGGTCTCAATGAATATTCATGATAGCATAATCACGCAAAGTTGAGAAAAGGTGAACGTTACTTAGGGTTAAAAACTCACCAATAAAGCAGAAGTAGCTCTTGGGTCGGTGGTTGGTGCAAATCATTATAGGTATGACGGTATGTAAAGCCGTAGGTTCAAGTCGCATTGGTTAAATTATTTTTTTATTCTTCAATTTCATATGAAATTTTGTTTTAACTAATGCCACCGTTTTGTGCATAGGAATAGGAAGGAAAATCATTTACTTTAGGTCAGATACACATTTATTACATTCAGGTGAAGTCATGGCATTCCCGGCCCCACCCCACCCCACCCCACCCCCCCCCCCCCACACACACACACAGACACACACACACACACACAGACACACACACACACACACACACACACACACACACACACACACACACACACACAAATTTAACTTAATACGCCCCTGCCCCTACCACCCTACCCCCCAACAAAAAAACACACAAAAAAAAAACACACATACACTCACACACCAACACACACACGCACATACACAGATCATGCAGATGGTGATTTGCTCTGACGCCCGCAACGCAACACACCAGGCTCGGCAATAGGCTCAGAAAACACATGCATTGAGGGGACGAGCATTGTTTGTGAACAATGCCCGCCCTCCCAACGCACCCCGCTTCCCGAAACGCATCATCGCGCCTGCACCAAACAGTATCGACACCCTGTTCGCCATTCTTTCTTTTTAAAGAACAGTCCATCGATCTAAAATCAAACAAACCTAATAGAGGGAAGTTGAGAAGAGGAAGAAAATTAACGTTCCATGTCCTTCCCTGGAAATTCTTAGTGAGAAAATAAATAAATAAAAAAATAAATACAAAAAATAAATAAAAGTAAAAATAAAAATAAAAATAAAGGTGTAAATAGAGGAGGAAACAAAAATATGAGAGGGAAAACCTTAGCAAGATTACAAATTACAAAAATAAATCAATAAATACAAAAAATTTAATAAAATAACACTTCCACATTCAAGGCAAAACATTATTTAACTCGTCCCACTTCCGCAAATGGACGCCTAATTTACCTCTCTTAATAGCTATTTTCTTTTCATTTTCTCTATAATCAACAATCAATTTTTACTGTACACTCTAAAGATGGAATTATTCCTTGTGACCTTGCAGAGAAAATAATACGTTTCAATAAAACAATTATAGAATTGCACACATTTATCCTTGAGGATTTCCCTGACAGCACGAGAAATATCTCAACCCATGACCTCAAATCAATTTCAAGTAAATGTAAATGCCCAACTACTTCTTCCCAATACTTATAACTATTTGACAATGTAAAAATAAGTGTTCATATGTTTCAACCTGCTGCTTACAAAAAGAGCATAAATTATGTAATATAAAACCAAACTTAAAAAGATTCTCATTTGTATACACCGCCTCATGTATTAATTTGAATTGGAATTCCCGCAATTTACTACAGGATGGAGCTTTTAACTATCAAAAATATATCCATCAATTCCGTAGCAATAAAATTAAAATGAGTATGCCCGTCCCTTACCTGTAAAACATAATCATTCTGCAGTTGCTTTACAAAATACTCATAAACTTTCCTTGATTTCAAATCAAACAATTTATAATCTTGGTACAATATTTTCCTTTTTATCCTATCTTTCCCTCCCCACACAAATTCAAAAGATAAACTTTCAACCTCCTTAAAAAATAGCACGTGGGAATACTTTTCAGGAGGAGATATAATTCAATTTTGAAAGAACATGTATTTTTAACAACTGAATTATCCCCAAATAGTGAGATCTCGCTGTTTCCACCAGACAACTAAACGTTTTATTCTACTCAATATTTCTTTGTAATTCAAATTATCCTTTACTTTTATATTAATTTCTTGAAAAATGAACTCCCAAAATTTGTATTTCCTCCACAAAATGTCCAAACAAAAGTGGACCAGGATCCTCCCCCTCATTACCTAACCAAGTATAATTAGTTTTTTCTTCATGCACTTTTAAACCACTAACTTTTTCAAAATCTTCAAAAATCCTTTTCAACTTTCCTATAGAATTAGCGTCTTTCACAAAAATAGTTATATCATCAGCATACATAATTTGCTTAAATTCCCTGTCCCCTAATTTAATCCCATATATTTCCCCATCCCTCCTTATGACTCTAGCCAAAGTTTCAATTACTAAAACAAATAAGTATGGAGAAAGAGGATCTCCCTGTCTGACCCCCCGCTCTATTTTAAAATATCCAGTTGACTGACCTCCATTCATGACACAACTACAACCATCATTATATAACACTTTCACCCATCTACAAAATTCCTCCCCAAAACCAAATTATTCTAACACTTTATATAAAAACCTATGCGAAACGCTATCAAAGGCCTTCTCAAAATCCACAGCAATCAAAAAATCCAATCGATTTATTCCTAGAATAAAAAAAACATATCATCTATTAGCCGCACTGCCTCCCCAATGTTTCTATTTTTAACGTACCCAACCTGATTATGATGAATAATTTCTTCTATAACTTCCTTTATTCTTTTTGCCAAAACTTTTTATAAAATGTTATAATCTACATTTAAGAGTGTTATTTGTCTATAATTATTCATATACATTGCATCTTTCCCCTCCTTTTCAATCAGTGTAATAACCCCTTGCCTTTGAGAATTAGACAATTTCCCTTTATCGAATGCTTCATTCAAAGCTGCTACAACCATTCCCCCCAAAACAGGCCAAAAGGTGTAATAGAATTCTACACTTAAACCATCATTACATGGGGACTTATTACATTTCATCTCTTTTATTACTCTTTATTTAATTTACCTTCATAAAATTCTTGATTTTTTTTACATACTTTTGGAACATCATTTTAAAAATCTATCAAATTCCCATTTTTATTTTCCTTTAACCCAAATAAAGTTTTTATAATAATTTCTAATTATCTTTAATATATCCTCTTTATCTTTATCTCCCCCTCTCCATTATAAATTTCTTTAATCACAGTTTTCCTTTTATTTGACTCCAAAAGCTGCTTTAAAAAGGGATAGTTGAGTTCTGGTAAGGAGAGTACAGTTTTGGTGAAACTGAATTTTAGTAACCAAAACCTGCATCATTGCATTACAAACTAATAGTTATAACTAGAAAGGAACACAAAATTACAAATGACGTAGTAAAGATCATGTTATCATTCAAAAAGAGCCGTTAAAACGTAAGAGGGCGCTCTCTAAACACTCATCGGTTTCAACCATTTTGAATAAAATATTGTGCATGTGATGCTTTGTTGAAATAGTGATTAGATAGAGAAATAACCAACAACTAATTAAATACCTATGTTGTAACTTTTTGAAAAGAGGAAGCATTTAAAAACAAATTGTAACGGCTGGTTCAAAATTCTCTAATAAACCTGGGGCCCCAGGTTTATTACAAATTGTTATATTTATGGATATTTCAGCCGTCTCTGAACCGAATTTGTTCAAACAAAGATGATTTTATTATTTCAATATTATGCTCTTTCAAATTTTACACTCAGTTTTTCATTACCACACAACAAAAATAAGTAGTCTAGCGCACACACACATGCACGCATACACACACACACACACACACACACACACACACACACACACACACACACACACACACACACACACACACACACACACACACACACACACACACACACACACACACACACACACACACACACACACACATATATACACACACACACAACACCAACACTCTTAACATGTAAACAATCGATTGGCTTTATTTGAAGAGCTTAATTTCAACAAGCGTTAAATCCACCTTTTCAACTTTCAAGAAAAACAGGTTTCTTTGCCCAACGTTTTACATATTATGCCTATCAGTCAATACCACTCTCGCAGAACCGCTATCAGCCAAATTAGCGGTAAAGCACTATTCCGCGATTATCACGTGATACCCAGTATTGCGTCATGTTCGGTTCCACGTGTTGTGGCAATGGGGATATTTGTGCAACGACTACATTCAATTGAATTATATTTATTTTCGCCCAATGTTCAGACAGATCATAATTGAACTAATGGTGTGCAGTTTTTTCTAAATGATCTGGCTTGAACATTTTAAGAAATTTTGCTCGATTATGCAGGTTCGTTTTTCAAATAAACGGTTGATTCGCGCATAGACTTACGCGACAGCTGTTTAATGCCGTACGAACTGGTACGGTGCGAAATAACGAGAGAAAAGGAGAGAGCGTGTGAGAGGGGCGTATAGCTCGGCAAGATAAGAGAACGGCAAGATACGCTTAGCTCGCGAACGGCGAGAATGGCGGGCACAAAGCTGCATATATGTGAAAATTGGCTGTATAAAATTCTTCTTTTTTTTCGATCACCGATAGTATTGCATGGCATTACAGCCACGATATATGCGCCATCTAGCGACATTGATTAGAGAAAAGTGGGAAACCGCTATTTTCACGAAAGTAAAAAAGCGATAGTGAAAATGTGGAACGTTCCATATTTAGATTGTGTAATTTGTCATAAAATGTTGATTACATTTGAGATTTCTAGATAGCTACGTATCTTGTTGATGTACTGATATCGTGAACTAATTTTTTTGGAAAGGGGATTTAACGCCTTTTGGAACTTAGCTCTTCATTTATGGACATAAAACCCTTTCTGAACATATTTTGATGAAAGCAACATTATTTTGGTTAGAAAGTATGCGCCTAGCCGTTTGTACATCTCTTACATTTAAAGTTGATCGGAAATCCACGTGCAAGTTGCCTTCAACTTTATGCAACCAATGAACAGTTGTAGGTCAAATAGTTAGCAAATACTATAGATACCATTTGCTAACTATTTGACCTACATAAGTTTTGTATAATTAGGTAATATTTTTAGCACTTATTTTCTTCAGTTTGCTTTGGCCTACCTCTAAAAAAAAACTCCCTGTAGTTAAATTACCACCGCGACATCATCTGTCAATCGCTACTCATGCATGCAGTTACTGAAAAGATGAACAGTACAGGGCGGAATGCAACTTCATCCAAAGTGAGGGCCTACCCACAATAGCATATTTGAATATACAATTTACATTTCAATAGCACTTGCTATGTCCAATAAGCTCAACCATGATTATGACAAGAAAGGCATTGATAAACTATTGTATGGAAACATGCAGTGCATGTTATTGTGAGCATGTTTTTTTTAAGCATGTCTTTCGTTCATTTACGATTAGCCGACCAATGATTGACAGGTGATATCATCGGGGGAATTTTACTCTGGAGAGTTTGTTTTAGAGATGTTTTAAAGTGAAGAAAATAATTGCTAAATGTTTTACAAATATTGAAAACATATGTTGGTCAAAAAGTTAGCAAATAGTTACAATAAATACATATAAGTTAAAGGCAACTTGCATTTGGATTTCAGGGAACCTTTAAAGTGATCCACTTACTATTAGCCAAAAGTGATACCTGAGACCTTGTTTTATATATCAATATCACATTAACATTCTTTGGATGATGAGTGATATTTTTTACAGGAAAAGAAGAATCTTTATCTAGTGACAAAATTGAACAAATTTGTCAGATTATTTTCTATAGCTATCGTTTGCGCAAAGATTCCGAACTCGAATACTATGGCGTATCGACGTATCGGATTTAGGATACGTATGACTACGATCAAAAAGTGTACCATACCTCTTCTTACTTAATCTTAAATATAAAGAGTAAGACATTTAAGCAGTCAAAAAACAAGGTACAAGAGAAATGTGAAAGCTCCAAGTGATTTTGATCGAATTCAACAAAGTTAATGGATCACTTACTATCAATTATAACGCACCCGTGGTAGCGTGAATTCGCAACATTAAGCATACACAATAATAGCCACACAACACGTTCCTTGTTTATTTGTGAACATGGTATCTATTTTTTATTATCAAAAACAACAAATTTGCGGCTACAACTTTGTAAGTGACACAAATTATTACAGTATGTTATCACCATATAAATTTAAAACATCACAGTCTGTTTTCAGGTTTTGTTAACATTAATTAACGTAGACAAGTTTAAACAGAGATAAAAACACTTCTTAATGCAACTTCTATACAATCATAGACATATTCCAACGTAAATCAACGTGTCAAAGAAAAGAACCTTTAATGGAACTGTCTGAACCATCCCCTTACAAAATGTCACTTTTTATATTATATAAAAAGTGACATTATAATAATAATAATACATCTTCACTCTACATAAATTAATCAGGTATGTAAGAGGGTTATTAATTATTATTTGTGCATGCATGTACAATTTAACCCACGTCTCAACTGTTTTATTGATAGCAAATTAGGATAAACACAATAAGGGAGTTCGTAGTTAGCCCATGGAGCAACGGACGTAACCGGGTTTTCGGAAGATTGTACCAAAATTGACGCTTTACGCGTACGTTTACGGCACAGCCTGTGTCGCACGCATTTAAAGTACAGGAGCTCAATGAGCTCAATGAGAGCGTGCGTGCGTGAATTCTCCTTGTGTTTCATTACGTTTGAAAGACCTGACCAAAAAAAAACTCACCTTAATCCTAAAATATTTAAAATTGAATAAATGTAACCATTCATTTTAATTTTCAAACTTGAAGCAGGCTAAAAAAAAAAATTGTGAATAAAAATCACATTTTTGCCCGTTTTCAACACTTAAAAGAAAACAGTACACACAAATCTACGTATGGGGCCTTTGCGATTTCAATAAAAGCCCAGATACGAACGTTGACATTTTTGTTAAAATCCGAAAATAAATAGAAAAAAAAAAAAAAAAAAAAATCAGTCTTATGTATATGAGATGTCTATTATGATTATTTCAGAAAAACATTCATGACTTCGAGCCAAATTTCCCGTGAAAACACGTTTCAATGTAACAATAATTGCACGAAGGTCATGGGACAACGGGCAATATCGATGTTTTTGGTACAGTGAATTTTCGTCTCAGAAATTGGCGCATGCGCAGTTTGTAACTACGAACTCCCTTATTGACTATGCACACATTGTTGCAGATTGTCACCTAGAGAGGGCGGCAAATAAACATGTGCAAAACCTTGGCAAAATTGTAAGTCTCGAATTTCCATTTGCTAAAACTATCATTATTGGATTTCGAAAATGGTTGTCCTTCATAGGCGTACCAAGAGGGGGGGGGGGGGGGGGGGGGGGGGA
>JBAMJV010011779.1:50000-64066 GCA_037951105.1 Echinarachnius parma | reverse complement strand
GGGTAAAAGGGTATTCACATTTGGGCCCTTACCAGGGTACCTGCAGTCGGGTATGAATATATTCATAGCTTATTTTAGTGGGCATGGCGAGAAGTCCTGAAAGAATGGGTACATGGACCGGGTTCACGGGGTATTATTTTAGTAGGGTCCATGGGGCTGAGCCCCCAGAAGCTTTTTGACTGATGCAATTAATAAAACAAAATATGTGTTTATAAGGGATGAAACTGTGAAAGTTTATTTTAGCGCGCTTGTTCATCCCTAGCTATCAAATCGTAAGTTACTATTAAAGTGCAATTTATTACGAGCATTCAGAATTGCAGTAATTTCTTCTTAAACCAAAAAAAATAATTAGTGTAACACCCTAATAGAAGTCCACATCATTTGATGACCATTCACATTTAGTTACAGTTTTAATATCAATGGATCATTACACCAAACAACATAGCAGGGGCGTCGATCCGTTTTGGCGATTGGGGGGGGGGGGGGGGGGGGGGCAAAATTGTCCAGAGTCACCAGTGAGATAGCCAAAACCCCACATTGGCATACCCAGAATTTGAAGACTGCATGGTCTTTTTTGCAATTGGGGGGGGGGGGGGGGCAACACTTTCCGGAGTCTTCGATGAGGTAGCTAGAAGCACCACATTGGCATAGACAGAATGAAGACTGCGGGTGGGGGCAGAAAATAGTTTCTTGCCATCAGCATGATCAGGTAAATGAATGTGTACTTCAATGTATACTTCAATGTACCATATTCAAACGTACTGTATCGCAGTTCATTTCGCTATAGAATTCACGTATTCTGCCATTTAAATTTCATGTTCTTTCAAATTCGACACTCAGTTTTTCATTACCTCACACAAAAATTGTATTGTCCAGCGCCCTCTCTGCCAAAACTGAACTACCCCTTTAAACCGTTTCACACCTGTTTAATTCTGTGCATTGAAAGCGTCTGATGGCTGGAAGCCCCGAATGGTTTGAGTCAAGATTGGGGGCCTTAATGGGGTCGGGGGGGGGGGGGGGCGGAGCCCCCAGAATCTTTTAGATTTCAGACATTAGGAATTGCTATAATGTGTGATAAAATTGTATAAAATAGTGAATCTATTCGTAGCTTATTTTCACGGACATATGGTCCAAGGGCCTCATAACAGTGGCCAAGGGGGTGCATCACCCCGAAAGCTTGTAAATATTAATTTTGTTAGCACTTATGAAATAAAAGAATTTTCTTTATGATTTTTTACATTTTAGCACTCTCAAGATGAGGTTTAAAAGGTATAAAATACTCAGTATTGGATCTTGTTATGGGGTTTAATATAGCGTGCATGGCAATGCAGTAGCGAGGAGCCTGGCATGGGATCTGTGCAGGTGCTCCTGTACTGTTGATCATGTTGATGGGGTCTAATGGGAGTGAGCCCCCAGAACCTTTTATAGACTTCAGTAATGTAGATCTCTCGAGCTGTGTGCTCCTATATAAGGTAAAATATTTAATTAATTTAAATAAGTGGAATTTTACGAGCTAATTAGGCGAGTATACAGTCAGCATGCCATATGTACGGGTGGGAGCAGGGGCCGACATTGATATATGACCCCAGTAGAGGGTGCATGGGATGGAGCCTCCTGGGATTAAGGATCTAAGCAATTTCTTACTCTTTTGTTTTCAACAAAAACGACACATAATCTAGCCAAAGACATGCCTTTTCTCGGCCAGAATATACATGAGCGTACATGTGCGTTTGAAAAATCGCACTGCCCAACCCATTTCGAAATCGGAGTTCCCGCTATCGAAATAGGCTGGCAAAGGGAATTAATAATTACTAGCTGTACCCGCGGAAATCCGCGGGTTTTTGAAAGAGAAAGACGATGATGACATAATAACACTTTAAAACTTTACTAAATATCCCACAGTCATCATTTAAATAGTAAGACAAAATAGACTCGGGCGGTTCAATCCCACCCCACAACCCGTCGGGGCCCCGTCCAACGATACATCCGACCAATGTATAACAAAATCATGATGGTTTAGTATCCACGCAAAGTTATTCAGTTATCCCCCCATATTTCATTATGATCCATAATTATCCATAATTTGTTCCGCTTGTATTAAAATAGATACAATAATATATGTTCGTGTTCTTGCTAATAAAGTAGCTTCACCCCCCCCCCCCCCCCCCCCCCGCGGCTCCAATTGCCTGTATGACAAATAACCCGTCGTGTCCCCTACACGTTTCATATCATAAACTAAGTTCTCCCGCGTATACCGTTGTTCATATTCTTGAAGATATTACCTCCCCCGTCCATTCTACCCCCACCCCCCCCCCTCCACCACCCCCTAGGCGTCTCTTCTGGTACTGCATGGTAGCTTCGTGGCTGACTTAATACATCTTACCACAAGCTGGCGCAATTATAGTATCGTGTACGGTAGGGCGAATGAGATAGTGACCAGAGACGATGGTCAGCAGGTCAGTGAGCTATGCAAATAAACTACGGTTCGGTGGGGTAATTAGATGACTGCGCGACGTGTATACACGGCTGTACAGCCATTGCGCGTTGTATAACCGCAGCTAAATTGAAGTTGTCGCATTTTGTCGTCGATGCACTTACAAACACGTTGCCAATCGGCAATAGCGATCATTACCATACCATCCGCATAATATAAATATTGATATTTATCAAAACCTGGGTAGTTTCGCAACGTGTTATATCTAAAATGGTTTCTCGATATATTATTTGTTTTATCTACTCCAATTTATATTCTTACAAATACTTTTACGGCGATAAATCGTTAGTCAATGCTCGGCGCCTTAAACGGGCAATTGACATTGCTGACCTTCCCTTTTCTTCGATCTGGACGACGATCACGGGGCGGGAGCGACTCGGGAATGCCTTATTGTCCTCCGCAAAACGTATATCCTTCGATCGCGACGGTCGGGAAGTCGCCGAATCCTCGGGGTGAGGATATCTCGAGTGGGAACCATTAATCCTCGGGGTGAGGATATCTCGAGTGGGAACCATTTTGGGGGGTTGAAGCTTACCGTATTAATATAATAGATAGATTTTGATGAAAAACTATTTGCAAAACCGAAATGTTGGGTCTTTAAAAAATAAACACAGCATTTTAAAGGTTGATTATTGTATTTATGTGTTTCCGCACTTTGGCATTATATCCTACGATTTTGTATTTCTTAATTTTCTGAATTATTGGGGGGGGGGGGGGGGTGGCAAACGACATGTTTGCCCCCAATATTTGATGAGGTACACATTATTTTCTTACAATTATACATGTTGTATCTTAAATCATAATACATGTAATGCAAAGATAATTCTTATGATACAACGAAACGTTTGTATATAATGTATATCCGACGTGGGCGCGTGTGCACTGCGGAGATCGAGAGCTTAGGTATATCTTTAAAGACAGTTTAGAGAGAGGGGGTGGTGGTATGTGGGTTCCATCAGGTATGATACTATACGACCTCCGCGTAAAAAGAAGGAATTTGTCAGCAATTAATAGACCGAGGCATAACACATAAAACGCGAACGAAAGGCTTTAACTAAAGGGGGTGTTTGAACACCCCAAAACTGTCATTTTTCCGCCCAAACACCCCCCTGGGTACGCCTATGTTCTCATTCGTTTCAATGTAAATACCAAACAATGCATCTTGACTTTAAGAATCCTGTTAGATCTGTAAACAAGCGCTCACTATTGTAATACCTAATTGCCTAACACATTGACACATTTTGCAATTTTAATTTCACTTAAAAAGATAATAGACTTACTTAATACTATATAATTACTATATAATACACATATCTAATTACATTTTTTTTTTTTTTGGGGGGGGGGGGGGGGTATGCAAGCAAACAATGGACACGTGCATGTATAGATGCCAATTAATTACACATGTGCATAATAGGCAAAATATGCGACCAGAAATTCAAAATGGCCGCCAACCTGTCTATTGAGACCACCTGTCTATAACGACCGCTTTTCGCCGGTCCCTTGAGTGGTCGCTATAGACAGGTTTGACTGTACTACTATTATTGATAATACTACTACTACTACTACTACTTCTACTTCTACAACTATACTACCACCAGCTATACTTCTACTATTACCACTACTTCTACTACTCCTACCTCTGTTACTACTGATATATACAACTAATTCTACTACTGTTCTTCCTGTTCTACTTTTCTTTGTTCGTATGATGATGTTTGATTGGCTAGTATTTGTTCCTATTATTTCCATGGCAACAGGAGAAAGCAGGTGCTGAGTGTTCTGAACAGGGAGGAGGGGGAAACTTGCCTGACTCTCACGTTCTTCCCGAGGTACGTCAACATACACAAGTTTACTCACATAGTGACATATGATTAGTACTCACATATACACACACACACACCAACACAACCCCCCCCCCCCCCCCACACACACACACATGCACATACACACAGAGTGACATAAACACACCCGCTTACACATACACACACGCGCGCACCACACACACACACACACACACACACACACACTTTTTTTAAATTTTTTTTAATGATTTTTATTCCTCCATATATAACATTTACATTTGAATATACATACTAAACAAAATATACATATACAATTATAATGAACGAAAATAGAAATGGTTATCTTACATACATAAACAAATACAAATCAACTGTATATTCAATTTCCTGACTTCATAAAATAAACATAATGGAGGTTTTGTAACTAAAAGTAAAAGGAACTAAAATATGCCCCTTTACCCCCCCCCCCACCCCCAATTTAGCCCAAGAAAAACCCCATCCCCATCCAACCACCGATCGCACCACAATCACACACATACCGCAGACACCCATTCCAGTATTCTGCTCGTTTTGATTTCAACCAAAAGAGTAATTAATTAACAATATAGAAAGCTGTCACATTCAACTAAAGAGGGTAGAAACCCAGAACCTTAATAATAATAAACGACTTCCCTATAATTCTAACAAAATTAAATTAATCATATTATACATGTATTTTATGGTGTTCCCACTTTTGTAAGTGAACTCCTAGTTTACCCTTTTTAATAGCCATTTTTTTTTCTTCTTCTTCATAATCCAAAATAATTTTCTGTACTTTCCGTACAGAAGGAAGTACACCTTTTGTTCTAAAATAATAAATAGTATATTTTAACAAAAAAATAATAGAGTTACAATACTTAACTCTATGCGATCTACCTGTCAGTCCTACAAAAATTATTTTCCAATCAACATTCCTAATTTCAATCAAATCAAAATATTCAATTATATCTAACCAAAACCTTTGTACGTATAAGCATTTAAAAAATAAGTGTGAATATGTCTCAATCTCATTTTTACAAAAAGAGCATAAATTATCAATAACAAAACCAAACCTAAATAAATGTTCTTTTGTATATAATGCCCTATGTAATAATTTATATTGAAATTCTCTCAACTTACCCACCAAAACTGCGCTCTTTAATCTTAAAAATATATCCTTCAATTCTTCATTACTATAATCAAAATTTGTATGTCCATCCCCAATACACAAATTATATTCCTTTTGAAATGTTTTAACTAAATATTCATACATATGCCTAGATTTTAAATCAATTAACATTCCTATATATCCCGAAACTTTTAATCTAATTTCAAATGTTCGAATATCTACTTGAATAAAGTCACTCGTAGTTTTATCATCTTTCCATTGAAGGGGCAATGCCCAAAAAATATCATGAATCTTTAATAATCCTTCTCCTTTTATTCCCAAGCCTACAAAGTGAGCAACAGATCTCAAATTACCATTCAACATTATATCAGATACCTTGCTTATACCTCGTTGTAATAAATCTTTATCAAAAATCATTTTATTTCTTAAGCACACATGTCTATTATTAAAAACAAAGGGATTACTTTTTTCATTTTCAAAGTGTCTACAATTATCTATATCTTGCCAAACTTTCAAAATGTCTACATAAAAGGGCGGAACTTCTTTTAAATCCATCTTATGAATATCATAATCACATAAAAACACAAACCTTCCTCCTACTGATCTACAACAATAATCAAAATATACTTTCCATCCTGAATGCTTATCCCCATACAAAAGACGTTTAAGCCACATTATTCGTTGAGTTTTAACAAAAAATTTCAAAATTATTCATTCTAAGCCCTCCAAATTCATAATTCTGATACAAAATTTTTCGCTTAATTCGATCCTTACCATTCCACAAAAAATCAAATGAGAGTTTATCAACTTCCTCATAAACCCACCGAGGTACCGAAATTAAAGAAGAAACGAAGTTTAATTTTGAGAGTGCGTACGTTTTTAATAACTGAATTTTCCCCATCATCGTTAAATCCCTTTGCTTCCACCACCCTAATAAACGTTTTATCTTACTTAATACTTCTTTATAATTCAAAACATCTTTCCGTATCTTATTACGTGTATAATACACTCCTAAAATCTTTATTTCATGAACTAAATTTCCAAAAGTGGGTTCTCCTGGTATTTCAGTATCACATCCCATCCAAAAAAAAATTAGTTTTTTCCTTATTTACCTTAAGTCCACTAATCTTCTCAAAATCTTCAAAAATCTTTTTGTAATCTTTTTATAGATTTTAAATCTTTAACAAATATTGTAATATCATCGGCATACATTACTTGTTTAACTTCATGATCCCCAAATTTAATTCCTTGAAAATTAACATCTTTCCTAATAACCAGAGCCAAAGTTTCAATGGCTACCAAAAATAAATAAGGCGAGAGAGGATCCCCTTGCCTCACCCCTCTCAAAATATCAAAATAACCCGTTGAATGCCCGCCATTCATTACACAACTACTTATACCTTTATATAACATGTGGACCCAGTTACAAAAGGATTCCCCAAATCCAAATAATTTTAAAACATTAAATAAATACCTATGTGAAATAGAATCAAATGCCTTCTCAAAATCAACGGCGCCTAAAAAACCAACAGATCTATTCAATGAATAGAGTGATGGTGAAAATAATTTCACACACACACACACACACACACACACACACACACACACACACACACACAGTCAAAATTGCATGCACAAATACAAACACACACCGACAGTTGGTCAAACAGTAACAAAAAGGGCAAAAATATACTCGTGCACACAGACACGACCGTGTGCACATGTTTCTTTTATATAATAAACAAGTATTATATAATATATATAAATAATGACATCATATAAAATAACATGATATTATATAAATAAAATAATATAATCCTGTTAACGTCTTTATCTAATTTATTATGTAAATAATTTGTCCATCGAACCAAATGATAAACAATTAGCTGTCAAAGGAAATTGAAATCGAAACTTTATTTACCACACCATTAAAGAAAATTACAATTTAAATAAACAAGAAAATATGTCAGTGAGATAAATACTAATAAACAGCAAAAGATGAAAGTACAGTAAATTTTACATCTATGTTTGGAAATGTATGGACTTTCTAAAAGAAGGATATAACTTATAAACATAAGATCCAAACAATAGTATTATCATTTAAAAAGGAATGTTAGTCATCTTTTTTTTTAAGCCGGGAAGAGGATGTAAAGGATAAAAACAAAAACTACAACAAAATAAATATGCAAATAATAAGAGAGATATATCGATGAGAGCCCTTACCCAAATACATGTATATAATTATAAGCCTAATAACTATTGTTACAAAATAATTGTATGTTGAATCGTAATGGACTATTTCATATTTATCCCTTTACAATATTTTTTTGTAACAAGTATTTCTTAATGTCTATTTTAAAGATGTTTTCAGTTTTACAATTGTGTATTTGATCCGGTAGTTTGTATTCCATAATTGGGGCGCTGTACAAATACAATTTGCGTTTGTGAGTGAGGTTTTTCTTCCATACATTACACGATAATCAGATATTCATTATTATTTATACAAATATACAGCGAAAGTAACCTGGAAGCATATTATTACGTATTCATATGAACGAAAAACAGGTAAAAGCTTCAATTAAAGAAGTAATGGTTTTATATGACTACGATATTATAATCTTTCAGCAATTATATATCCGATCTAATAAATATTTACTACATCCACCCAAGATTTCCATGTGCCATCACAGAATCCATTCCCGTTTGATGAGGACTTTCAGATTGGTTGTTCATTTGTTTTACATTTTGCTGATAGACTTGGATGTCCAGACTTTTGTACGCCATCTTACTCCCCTAACCCGATCGATGAGGGCGTCGGCAAATCCATCTTCCTTCCCGATGAAGTCACACAAAACTGTCATCCGAGGTTCAAGTAAGTAACTACATTATACGGGAGATATTTTGATTACAATGTTTTTAGTAAGCTATTTTGTTAATTTTTCAACGGTAGTGTGGTTGATGCTAATTGAAGTAAGAGCGATATCATATCATTTTTTAAAACCCAATTTGAAAAAGACTTGGAATTTTCCCCATATATCGTCCTTTCACTTTTCACTTGACAAGCCCAAAAATAACAAACAAATAAAGAAGGTGTCCAGCCCGTTTTCGAAACTCCCTAGCTTTTCACCCTGGATGTTTAAACTGACATTGTGTCAATGGTGTGCACCACTCTCTGTTTGTGTGGGGTACGCCATGTTAAAGGGATCTAGTAACTTTGTTGACATGTTCTTAAAGTGATGAATGGTAGAATTATTATTTTTTTAAAATCTGATATGTCCACTAAGTATAATGTGAACATTTCAAGTTGAATGGAATAAGAGTTATATGGCCTACGTAGTAGTAGCAAAAATACAAATTGATACATGTAACTCAGTACGCGTGCACTCACTTTGTACACTGTTATAACTTTCTAGTGGATAATTAACAATCCGAACACTTTAATTGTAGATATTTCTTAATGAAAGGGAAATTCGAAAACCCAAAGCCTGTTGTTATTACCACTAGAGAACCGCTAGAGTTGTAAGTAAGTTTTGAGGATTTTGACAATGTTACTATAGATCCCTTCAGGAAATTGAAGAAGATGCTTATTTGGGAGATAATAGCAAAACAAAAATGAATGGTTCCATTGTGCGGATCGATTGAGAAAGAATAAACGACGTGAAGCGTTCTAATTGGCGACCAATGTACAGTACATACAGTTTGAGATGACGAACACATCGATTCATTTTGTGCTGGTTTACTATGTTGTTTTTTCTTTCACGATTTTTTCACGATCATAGAACATTGACTAAGAACATCCGGAAACGAAGAGGGGAGAAAGTCTGCATCAATGTCCCCAGTAAGTACTCTGCCACATCCTTTCAAAACAAGAACACGTCTTGGCCCCGTTGCAGAAAGACATACAATCGATTGTAAGTTACAAGTCAGACAATTTGCGCGTATCAACCAATCAGATTTGCGCATTCAGAACACATGATCTGACTTACATTTAATTGTAACTTACAATCGATTGCATCTCTTTCTGCAACGGGGCCCTTGTCAAGCATTTTTTTTTTGTGCAACAAATGGATCGACCAAATAATGCAAAGGATATAGTGAGATTGCATTTAATCCGTTTCTAAGACGCTTGATAACAAATAATTAATGTATTTTTTTTATTAAGACCATCCTCATCCTGCGCATGTGGGTCACCCGTACAAACTGTTAAACATTATCATCTACGAGTGGCCAATCCTAACCCAAACCTAGATGTAAACAACCAGGAACCTGACACATGTATATGCCTGCTGTAAAATAACGCGATGTTACATAGACTGCTACAGCAGTGCTGCCTCATACAAAAGAAGGAGACATGCGAAGATAATAACTAATTTTAATAATTAATGAGCTTAACAAAATAATTCCTCCTGACAAATCGCTATTACCCTTATCAAAATACTATACCAAGAACATTTGATCCTTTTTTTCTTACTTCTTTCAAAATCGTTCTTTTTTCCAAACCCTGATCCCCTGGTGTGCAAGGTCCACCAAGCCTAATCACATGCATCTGCATTATAACCACATCGATATGCACAAATTTGATGAAACAAACAGTATTTCCCAAATGCATGAAATCAGATACATAATTATATATGATACTTGATTTTCGGTGCCCCCAAGTATACAGGGATATCAACACTGAAAATCCGACTTCGTAGATATATTTTATAACCACCCTGATGGCACGGTTAATCAATTCGACAGAAAGGAAGGAGAGAAAAATCCCATAAAAACGATATTATAACATTCGTTATTTCTGAGTATCAAATGTTACACTCCGACTTCGTAGAGACATTTTCTAACGACCCTGGCGGCACGGTTAATCGACGAGGGCCGCAAAGCCCAATCACATCTACATGGACCACATCGACAAATAAACACAATAGAACAGAAAATAAACAACAGAACATCTCATTAAAACAAAACCAAAACAAGATACTCATGTTTGAATGTCTGTGTTTCCAAGTCTACAGAGATATCAACACCGCGGACCCGTTCGTCGAGACATTTCCAAACGACCCTGATGGTGAGTCGACGAGGGCCGCAAAGACCAATCACATCTACATGGACCACATGAGCTTTGGCATGAGCATCTGTTGTCTACAGGTATTTGTTTCTTCTAAACGCTTCAAATTTTCTACTAGTTAAATGCAAAAATTACTCAGTAGAAAGCCTATTAGGCTCAAAAGAAGAGTATAAATTTGCACCTATTCGTGGACGTTTTAGAAAAAACATTAAGGCCCGAATTCTTATCCGTGGCACAACTTTAGCCCGGGCTAAAGAAGACAGAAAGTACTAGTAACCGGTTAAACCGTGTTAATACGCATGTCAAATTTTACTAGCCCATTTAATATTCGTATTATTTATTTTCATTATCAAAGTTAACGCTTATTTCTGCTAAGAAATCGGGACAAAGAGTCGCTTGATATTCCAGTCATAATATTACCGGTCACCTGTAATAATGTATAATGGTCTGGATGATCCAGGACGCAACATTACTATAGTTACTAGTTATGCTATATTACTGGATTGCCAAGATCTTTTGCAGAGGGATTTGCATCATAATGGAGAAAAGGGCTAGTCATAAGATTCACAGGTGATGCATGGTTGAGACAGTTACTGGTAAATTTGTTTGTTTAGTCTGGACTAAATTTTTCCCACTGATGAGAATTCGGTCCAATACGTTAAAACCTTTGAAAGATGCAAAGTTAAGTACCCTTACTGCACTGGCAGCCTATTTAAGGGTGCATATTTGGGCGTTGAGGAAATTATCGTGAGTGTGTCCGATGACCGGGGTAATAATATCATTGTAAAGCGCTTAGAGATGATTATCAATCATATTAGGCGCTATAAATCGAAACATTATTATTAAATTAACGTAGCACAGTTTAAGTCTACCATTCTAAGGGTGCCACATAACATTTACTTTAAGGTCGCTACATTAACACTTTACATCATAATGTTTTATTTATATGCACTTGCCATCTACTCGAGTAGTTCAAACTCAAGATATCAGTTAAAGGGATCTAGTAACTTTGTTGACATGTGCAAAAAGTGATGAATGGTTGATACAACTATTGTTGCGATTGTCCTCTGAGTAATGTGTAACAAGTTCACGTTGAATAGATACTATATTGCCGAGTAAAGAGCGAACATTCAAAGTGATATTCACTAACTCATTGCACTGACTTTGTACAAAGTTATGACTATCCAGTGGATAGGTACAAATCCAAACACTTCAACCGTAAATATTTGTTTAACAAAAGGGAAATTTGAAAAAAAACGAAACCTATTTCATGCTTCTATTGTTCATACGAATACCATAAGGTATGGAGAACCGCTTGAGTTTCAAGTAAGTATTGAGGATTTGGACTACGGTAGATCTCTTCAAATTATTCTCACCATCACTCTATTTCAGGCCACGTTCCAGGCGAGTGATCTCAAAGAGGCGAGGGTGTTGTACGATCAGCTCACTGCCCTTACACCCGTCTTGGTAAGTCTAAATAACGTTTTAACAATGTCTACATAACGTCTTAAAACGTTGTGATCATACCGTATTAGTAAAATTTTAAAAACGTCCAAATAACTTTTGAATAACGTCTTGATAACTTGATACCATGATAACCGGTGGAAATCTTAATCATGTTAAGTATGAATTATGTTGAACACTTATAATATAGTATTTTTCAATGTCGGAATTCAAGCTTATCGAAATTCGGCCCTCAACTATCAAGAATGATTTGCAAAAACAGGAATATAACTTATCCAATATCTTCAACAATAAATCCCGGATATTTCGTGTCATTTTACTATATTTTTTCTTTTCTCTGCGTTTTAATACGGCCTAACGCATTAAGGATGAAGGTGTATGAAAATGTCATGTTACAAACATGAATTCATGTTTCATCAACATTGTTTTATGAATCAATATGCATGAGATAGAAAATCTAATTCAATTTAATTGAAATGTATTACCTCCAGATGGCATTGAGTGTAGGCTGTCCAGTGTTCAGAGGTTACCTATCTGACGTTGACTGTCGCTGGAATATCATCGCAGATGCGGTGGATGACAGGACCAGGGAAGAGCGGGGCCTTGAGGCAAGTCGATATGACCAATGTATACAACATAGGACCAACGAACTTGTCATAGGACCAACCTCCATGTCATAAGACCAACAATAATGTCATAGGACTAACACCATGCCATATAATGTCAAAGATCCTGAGACCATGTCATAGGACCTAAACAATTTCATTGGATTAACAACCATGTCATTATGACCAGTGACTATGACATGTAGGACCAACAACAAAGTCA
Organism: Echinarachnius parma; assembly: GCA_037951105.1. Lineage (NCBI taxonomy): Eukaryota > Metazoa > Echinodermata > Echinoidea > Clypeasteroida > Echinarachniidae > Echinarachnius > Echinarachnius parma. The sequence goes on along the minus strand of JBAMJV010011779.1, from coordinate 51,263 downwards.
TTGGATTAACAACCAGTAACCAGGTCGGTACAACCAGTGACTATGAAATGTAGGATCAACAACAATGTCATTGTATTAACGGCCATGTCATTATGACCAGTGACTATGACATAGGACAATCTACCATGTCATATGACAAACGACTATGTCACATACCAACGACCATGATTTATGGCAATATATTTGGAACAATGGCACATCGGACCCCATCACATTATATATAATTACTTTATCATTATATAATTCATTAATTCATTGATAAGTTGATTAATTAATTAATTAATTCATCCATACATCTATCTATTCATTCATTCATTCATGCTTTCTTTTATCCATGCATTCATGAAATCAATCGTTAATCCATTCATTCATATCCAATTCTAGATTCGAATTGTGAGATGCATCTTGTCTATGTGAAGAGTAGAGATACAGTGTTATAGATATCATGTCATTATGCAATAATTTAACAAATTCATTCGATTAGGCTAGCATTTTCATTGGCATTCTCATCCGTTTTAAAACAAGAGTTGAAGTCTAGCCGCTTTAAAATCCCAAGTCAAGATTCGGTACAGTGAGCTGCTACCTATCTCCGAAAAGAGAGAGATACAATTGTGATGCCGTTATCATCCAAGATTCTATCGTGGGGCTAATTTAAAACAAAACAATTTTCAATGTGGGAATTAATGGAAGTCATTACATTTACATTAGGTCTACATATTGTTGTTCTCATTTATTTTGTGTAAACAGGAGTTGAAGTCTAGCCGCTTCAAGATCCCCAAGTCAAGATTCGGGACAGTAAGCTGCTACCTATCACCTGAAGGGGAGAGATACAATGACGTCGATATCATCTACGACGAGGGACTCTTTCAGACTATGGTTGACGCAGGTATTTAAAAAAAGTAGATTACATGTTTTATTATACCGGAATATATTCCGCAAATACAATTCCAATCATCTTGCGGGGAAAATGACAAGCTTCATAAACCAAGTTTTGTATGGTTTTAAGTTAGCCCTTTATTCCAAAAATTAGGTAACAAGAATTATTCTTAATACTTCGGACATACAACAGGGTGTGTTGAATATTACGTTCAACGGGGTCTAAAACTAGATTAGGTCTGGACTGACCGTGTCGTCAACTTATTAACTGCAATGCGCACATAACAGGACGTCACATAAACACATCAAGGGGAACCCTGAGCTAGTGGATTCGCAATGTTGTCATCTTGCGCACGCCTTGCTTGCGGTGCTTGATGCACACTGGCT